>JADHKL010000074.1:0-117398 GCA_019925545.1 Ophiostoma angusticollis | reverse complement strand
GCGTCTCCAAGTCGGCCACGTTCCTCTCGACCAAGAAACTTTTTCGGCTCTTCGCGATGCTCGGATTGCGCGTCAAGTAGCAGAGTGGGAATCTTCTAGCAAGAAGCGGCTAGAAGTCGGCCATGTTCCACTCGACCAGGAAGCTTTATTCGCTGCTCGCGATGCTCAGATTGCTCGACAAATTTACGATCCGGCAACGGCCCGTCTTTACGGGTTCACGCCGAAGCTTATGGCTGTGACGAGGACCGCGAGGTTCGAGAGGTCGGCTGAGATATACTCGAGTCCGAAGTCGAAGCGCTTTCGATCGGCGTAGTTGGAGTATTTTCGTGTTTATCTGGTCCGTATTTTACTATTGCTGAGCTTAGTTCGAGTATTTTCGTGTTTATCTGGTCCATATCTAAGCTTACACCTCAGAAGACAAGCATACCTTTCTTACGGAGTACACTAGATTATATTATATTAAATATTAAAAAACATAAAAATACTTAAAACCAAACCGAAAAAAACGTCGCTGTTGCTGAGACGTAAAAATACCTAAGATTAAAAGCGAGGCGCGGGTCTTGCCCGCCCCATATGGGAAAGGTACGAGATGCTCGATGGAACGAAGTTTTGCGAGGAAAACTGTAACATGACAACATATGTGTCACGTGAAAACCTAATAATGCCACTCATTGCCGCAGCCTTGCAATAGCACCGCCAGAGAGCAAGTAACAAATACATTGTCTGAGTCTGATTGACCACAAAGAACCATATTGAGTTGTGGATGCACATTTATCAAAAGCTACGAATTCAGCTTAATCCTCGCGCGAACGGAACGAAACTGTATTGTTGTAGATCCAGCTGGGTCAGCTATCTGACTGGCCATCCTCTTCCCATTCGAACTCTGTCCAGAACGCAGGTTAGTCGGGCGTCTCAGTGCAGTAGGGAGCAGAAGGAGAGGTTAGGGGCAGGGGAAAGGCTCATACTCTGGCGGCACATTGGGCATTGGCCTTTGGCGGAGTCTTGTTTGATCCATTCGGAAATGCAATGCTGCAATGGGCAGATTAGTCATTTGCTGTTTGTATGCGGCCGTGAGACCGGCAACGTACCATGTGAAAACTGTGGCCGCATTTTCCAGACACTATAGACGGTGGGCAAGGTCAGCAAAGGAGGCAGGCCAGGTGAGGCTCCCAGAAACGCAAAGGCGACGCACAGAGGTTGCACTCGTCTCCAGGATATTTGCAAGTCGGGCAGGTTCCGTCGAATTGATTTTGGCAGATGCCGCACACGTCGTCTTCCGGTAGGTCCCAGTGCCAAGTGGCGACGCCGTGCCACTTCCTTATCTTGACCTTCATTCTGTGCCTGGCACACCAAAGCGACTGGGAGATAGGCGGATGGGCGAGGGCTGTTGGATTAGGAAGCAGTGCGTTGTGTCTGAGAGCATGTTTGTGTTGTTTGTTGCTTCAGGCCTATTAGCGGTTACTACTCGTTGGCCAATCAGGCGCAACTTTCCACGCCAACAACTGCAACTGTCGCGCCGCCTGAAAAAAAAACCCCGCAAACAGCTTCTCTCTCATCTCCAAATCTCGGTCAGGAGCAACCTCTCCAATTGCGAAGAGAACAGTGGCTTCACTTGCCGAATTTGGCTCACCTCTGAAACTCGGTACGAAGAACATCTCTACCGCCTCACTTTCTCGTTTTCCTGGCGTCTATGTTTCTATGGGATCGGCTACGGCCACCCATATCTATGTGTCGAATGCAATATGGTTCGCCTCAAGCGCAGACAATGGAAGCCAAGCTAACAGACTCTACGACAGTGTGGCGTCTCCGAGCTGGTCTGCATCGCTATGATACGCACGCCGAGACTGGCCCTCTCCTGGGCCAGTTCTAAGCTCCTCTCCGCCACGGTCGGATTCCGCGCTTTGCCGACCAGGCGCTCGTTCTCTTCCTATCTGGTTACGCCCAAGGAGCTTCACGAAGCTCTGAAAAAGAACCCTCCTTCCCCCATAAGCACAGATCCGCGCGTGATTCCACTGTGTGCGTCGTGGTTTCTCCCCAACGATCCCGAAGGCCGGACGGGCATTCAGGTGTTCCGCAAGCAACGAATCCCCAAAGCACGATTCTTCGACCTCGATAAGGTCATTGATAAGCGGTCGCCGTATCCGCACATGCTCCCGAGTGCAAAAGAGTTTGCTGCTGCCATGTCAGAGCTCGGGATCCGGAGGGACGATGTCGTTGTTGTGTACGATACAAAAGAACTGGGCATTTTTTCGGCACCGCGCGTGGGCTGGACTCTGAAAGCCTTTGGCCACCCAAGCGTGCATATCTTGAACAACTTCCGCACTTACGTGGAAGAAGGCCTGTCCACCGAGTCGGGTGAGGTGTACAGCGTCGAGTGCTGTGCATATCCCATTCCTGAGCTAGACTCGTCCAGGGTGGCGAGCTACGAGGACGTTCGCGAGATTGCTCTAGACCACAACAAGGAGGGTGCCGAAGGCGTCCAGATATTAGACGCCCGCTCAAACGGCCGATTTACAGGTGCGGCTCCGGAGCCCCGCCCAGGTCTTTCATCGGGGCACATGCCAGGTGCTCTCAACGTGCCTTTCGATGCTGTCCTGGACCCGACCGCCAAGACATTTCTGCCTTCAGACCGTCTGAGGCAAATCTTTCAGGAAAAGGGGGTCGATCCTGATAAGCCTATCGTTTCCAGTTGCGGCACGGGAGTCACGGCGTGTGTGATCGAGACCGCTCTGGAGGAGGCGCATTACGGCTCTCCCGAGCAGAGGAGGGTGTATGACGGCAGCTGGACGTACGTATTTTTGCCTGCTCTCTCTTTGCCTGCCCTCCATTTGCTCAGCCTTGCTAACTTGACCGGCAGAGAATGGGCCCAGCGCGTCCGCCCTTCCGACTCGCTAATCCTGAAGTCTGTTGAAAACTAGTCTGGGGCATGCTGAAGTGGCCAAGCATAGACCAAATCGCACGACTTTCGTCTACCTTTTGCGAGTTGCTTGAGAAGTTTCGTATCTACGCCTGCTCTTTAGCTTTTTTTGCTTTTCTTGTTACCGATGCACTGCGGCGTTTTGGTTTGGACGATTTTTCGTTTCTATTTAATAGTTGCAGTTCACCCATACGGAGTATTTTTGAATCCTACTGTGTGCAAAGCGTTCTTGGTGAAGTATCGTACGGAGTTATGTCTGAGATATACGGGGTACGCACCCCGTATTACACGTGCAACGCCCCTGAAATTTAGCTATCACTAAATCTAGTACTTATAGGTACCTAGATAGGCGCGGCTGGCGCTGTGCTGCGCTGTGCTGCGCTGCGCTGCACTGTACGCGTGGCGCGTCAATCAACGCGCCACTGTCGCGTTAGGCGGCCCAGCCACCACTCACCTTTTCCCCAAACAACAACCAAATTCCACCACAATCTGCCTCTCTCCTAGACATACCCACGGCACACTCGGCAGATCATTCTAAACTCGAACAATGGCATGCTCACTGAAGCGTAAGCGGTCTGACTCGGAGCTGTCCTTCTTGAGCAACACCACGCTGTCGTCGCCGTCGCCGTCGCATCCCGCCACCAGCTTCGACTTCCCAGCATTCGCAGCCGCCAGCGACATCATCGTGCCGCCACTGCTGCGGGTTCGGTATGCGGCTTCCCATCTCTCGAGCCGGACATTGAAACGGCTTCGTAACAACCGGCCCTGCGACGCCGAAGTTCATGGTAAGGCCTCGCACTGCCAGCACAACTCGCCGGCAATGGCATCCAACTCACTCCATGGCTGACACCAACGTACACTTCCTAGAGCATACACTGAAGCTACTGTACGCAGCACAGTCGCTGGCACACCGACAGACGTCACTTCCAAGAGAGCAGACAGCATCGCCGACATCGCCTGCTGATGGGGATATGCTGTCTTCGCCACCGAAACCATCCTTCCACGACAGCCAACACACCCCGAACCAGCCTTCCCTGTACAGTTTCTGGAGCCTTGCGCGGCCGGCTTCGCGCCCAGAACAGGCGTCTTCTGTTACTACTTTGAGCGCGTCTTCAATGGGACCAGCCCTCTCCGCTGGCAGCTTGCGACCGGCCACTGATAGTCTTGACAGCATGGAGCGCTGATTTGTGCCGCCCTGTCGAAGACCTCCATCTCTCCATTTTGTTGTTTACTTCTGCCTTTCGTTATTTTGCAGCCTTGACGAATCTGGGACACGGGAACGCGGCGTATGGAAATTGGGATATAGTAACGAGTATTGATCAATCGTATATGTATGTCAGCATATCCGGTCTGCGTTAAGCTGAAAATCTGACCAGCATTTTGCTTCAACCTCAAGTCCCCCCAAAGCAGATCTTTTTCTGCCGAGGATCGTGTGCCGCTGCCGCTGATGCTGCCATCAACCGGCCGCGTTTCTTGTCCACGCCGGACCCCGTCTTTCGCTTCTCTGGACTCCGCCTAGGCAGCTCCTCTAAAGAACTCTCTTGGACTGCTTCGAGGATCGCCCGGCGTGACAGGCAAGCGTCAATGTGGTTGTTGAGCAGTTTTTCGTTTGCTGGCTGTGCTCTAAGGCAAACGGGGCAAGACCACCAAATCTCCTCGGCCGGCGACTCACCCCTGCCATGGGCCCGTGAATTTGCCGTGATCTCTTTTCCATGCCGTCGTGGTGCCTCTGGCACCTCTGGCACCTCTGGCAGTTGTGCTTGCGGCAGTTCCCCGGAGGTTACCTGACTGTCTTGGTACCCAGAGACCTCTTGTCGCTCAGACTCCCCTTCCGGCCAAGCCTCCCACTGAGCCTCGTCATCCATGGTCTCGCTGTCGCGTCCAGATGCATCGTTACCGGATGCGCCAGCGCTACCGGCCAATGGCTTCATGCCAAAAAAAGCCAACGTGTCTGGCTTCTTGGTGCTGATAAGGTGGGTGCACCGAAGCCCCATTAGCCGCACAGTCATGCCCGGCAGCTCCTGCTGCAGCCTGCTGAGCATGGGCAATGCGTGGCTATAGAGGTCGCTGGCCGATTGCAACGCCCGGCTGGGAACCACTTGTCGCGTGTAGACCTCGAATGTGTGCAGTTTGATTTTGAGGACCAGCGTTCGCCCTTTGCACGCGGCACGCTTCAGGTCTTTTTCCAGCTCGCCGGCCGTCCACTGGAGCTTCTCGCGCAGCTTTTCTGCTTCAGAAATGCTCGCAAACGTGCTTTCCGTGCCGACACTCTTCCGCTCATAGTCTTCCGCCGGCTGCACCCGTGTTCTGCCGACGCCCAGGTAGCAGTGGAGGAGGAAGTGGCAGGCCTTGTCCCCGAATAACTGGCTCAAGTACTTGCGGTTCTCAAACACATCTCCGCATGTCTTGATGCCAACTGCCGCCAGCTCCCGCTCAAGCACCCTGCCCACACCATTGACTTTTCGGCAGGGAAGATCCTTCATGAAGTTGAGGATGGTCGTCTTGTCGTTTGATAGGGTGTACTGCCCATTGGGCTTGTGCATATTAGAGCAGATCTTGGCCAGTCGTGTGTTTGCCGCAATGCCCGCGGACACAGTCACCTTCGTCTTCTCTGCGATCTCCTTCCTCAACTTTTCCACAGATTCCGCTGGCGTCATGTTATGCGTCGCGCAGTATTCGGTAATGTTCAGGTAGGCCTCGTCGATGCTGGCACTCTCGAAACGGGGGTCGTACTCGGCCAGGATCTGGCGCACCTCCTGGGCCTTTGCAGTGTACTTTGTAAAGTCGGGCTTCAGCAGAACCAACTGCGGACAGAGCTTCTTCGCCACGAATCCGGCCATGCCACTCCGGCAGCCGAACTTTCGTGCCACATAGTTGCAGGTCGAGAGGACACCGCCACCCACGGCAAATGGTACATCCGCCAGCTCGGGACGGTCCAGCACCTCGACGGCCGCATAAAATGCGTCACAGTCAATATGCACAATGTACTGTGAGAGATCTCGCGTTGCTTCTAGCTGCGATAACAGGGTGTCGACGGTCCGCAGGTCGCGGGAGAGATCGAGTTGGTCGAGCTGGGCTTTTTTCGAAAGGATCTGATCAATCTTCGATGAGAGGATCCTGTCGCGCTCTGCTTCCCGGTTGAAAAACTTGGAGCCCTTGGACGCGTTGTATATGATTTCCGAGACCTGCCAGACGCATGTCAGCCAACGCGCCCTCCAATGTACCGCACGGAGGACTACCTTGTTTACCTTGGACTGATCGACTGACTCCTGGCCAGCTTTGAGCAGCGACGGACCCAAGAGCGAGTATTTCAGCGTATCGTGAGCATCCCGGCCACCAGCTGCCACTTCCGTAGATCTGGCTGGCGTTTCCTCATCGGCTTTGGCTTGCTCGGCGGTCTTCTCGCCGGGAACATTCGGCGACAGCGCAGCTTTCATTGCCAGTGTCACTAAGATGCAAGGGCAGCTGCTCTGTACATGTTATTTGGCGCATCGCAACGCGGAGATATGCTTGCAATGCTGCCTGGGCGTTGGCTCTTGTTCATGCGCTTTGTTAGGTGCAGCGCCACCTAAGTATGATTATTAATACAGGGACTGTAAGTACTGTACTCCGTACGGAGTACGGAGTGGGCACTGCTAGCAGGTACCTAGGTACCTATCACACAAAATATGGTGGCGCATTTACACACGACGAAAGATCAAGTCTCACAGCAAAAAGGCAGTTGATTCCCTAAGCCACGGGTTTGTTGTATCTTGCAAACATGTGTAATTCCCATTCCTTCTGCTCGATATGTACTGCAATACCCGCCCATACATGGCGCGAGGCTGAGGAGACGCATGCTGCCACCTACTTAAACTCGTTTTGACAGCGGAGCACAATCACAGCTCCTCGTGAGCCTGGCCGTCGTCGGGATCAGACACAACGGTCTTGATGGCTTCCGCGACATTGGCCACCTTGCTGGCAATCTTCGCTGCAACGTTGGGTTCGTCCGCATCGGCAGCGGCGCCGGCGTCAGTTGCAGGAGCAGCCTTAGAAGGCTTGACGACGATGGTTTCTGGCTTGGGAACGCCATCGATGCCCATCAGCTCCGTCTCAAAAACTAAGGGAGGCGGGGGGTCAGCAGACTCCTCATTGCTTTGGCGGACACCTAACTGCCGCTTCACGTCTCGCCTCGCCATCCGTCCGGTTCTTACTCAAAGTTGAGCCAGGGGGAATAGAGCCCACGCCTCGCTGGCCGTAACCAAATTCGGGTGGCACAGTCAGTGTCCTGGTGATGTTCTGGTTAGACAAATCCTCGGTAGAGCGGCAATAGGGAGAGTGCTTCTTACCGCTTCTCGCCAATGCACATATCGAGCAAGCCTTGGTCCCAACTAAAAGCGAGGCGCGTTGGGCCGCTGGTTAGCGTTTTGGCTGTGCTGAAGTATAAAACTGCAATCCCAGGAGGTGTCCAGCAGCAGCTTTACCCCTTGATGACCATGCCGCTGCCCAGCGAAAACGAGAAGGGCGTGCCCCGGTCGTAGCCTAGTTGGCACCAGGATGTTAGCATCTGCACGGGGGCCATTTCGCATCCAGTGCCCCGGCCGTGTGTGCAAGCTTCGCTACACCGCACGCGCCGTCCGTCACGTACTGGCATCAAACTTCTGCCCATTTGACTGTAGGGTACCGCGATAATGCACAAAGATCTTGTCGCCGGCCTTTGTGTGGCGCTCGCACTCCACCTCCTGGGTGACGTCAATCTTGAGGCCGTCTGCCAGCACGCCGACCGCCGTGGCGGCGAGGACAGAGAGAGATAGGAGCACGGGCTGCATTGTCGAGGCTCGGGGCGGGGATACCAACGACGAGGGGAAAATTTAAGGGGGGGTTGTTGGCCGCTGTCGGTTGGTCGTGAACAAATGAGTGAAAAACTTGGGATGCGCGAAGAACGATCAGATGACGAGGCGACAGCTAAGCTGTGGTACAAAACAAAGAAGCTATGCTGTCCTTTCGTCAGGACAATTACGGAATATGAGTACTCCGTCCACTAGCCTAACCAGTACGGAGTTCTGCCATTGCCTAAAGACGTGCTCCTTATTTAGGGTCTCCGTATTGAGTGTCCGTATTGAGTACGGAGTATGCAGGTACATGCCGCTATCCCAGAGACAGTTGGAGGTACCTACCTCTCCGTATTACCCACCTAGGTACCTCTAATACGGAGTGCCCCTCCGTTCCTTTCTCAAAAATACACCACGTGACAGAGCGCGGGCTCTTCTCAGACCCCCTCTTACCGACAGCCAGCCAAGTCTGGCCCTGTGAGAGAGAGCGCAGCCTATCCCGCCAGCCCAGTGCCTGGCATGAACATGACGTGTTTGCTCGCCAATGCCGGGCCAGCACTCCGGATGGGCCCGGTGCCTAGCCATAGATTGGTCGCCTTTTTCGTGGCCTGGTCCAGGCAGACAGACTGCTCCACCACCAGCCTTGTCCCAGCGGCTGTTCCTGCGTGGATGCGCCCTGCCTTGCTGTCCCGCCTGCAAGGCTGCTATCTGTTGACTGTTCGAACGTTTGACTGGGTAGATGGCCACTCATGGCTTGTTTCTTGGTGACGTGGACTCGTCGCCTGTCTCCTGCGCCTATCTCCTGCTGTTCCTCCTCCTCTCTTGTCAAACCCCCACCATCAGGGCTGGCCATTATGAGGCTGCGCGGGAGGGGCTCAGACCAAGGCAAAGTTCACTTCTGGGCGATTGCAGCCTGGTCAGGCTTAACTTCTCGCCGGGCACGTGCCGTCGTTTGTACGCTCGTGGTAGAAATATAAATAGAGCTTCTTGTGTAGAGGCCGCAATCCTCGTCTGTCATGCACCTTTACTCTACATTGTGTCGGATCGTATGTGTCTTCACCGTCGTGTCTTACTATCCTCGCCAAAGCTCGTTCTCGAACCTCTCTCTCAAAGCCTCTTCTCTTCGTGCCGGAATCTGACACCGATCGGCCCCGACCTTCACAATGTCGTCCAACGCCACCACCCACAAGGCCGGCTCCGAGTGTTCCTCCTCCAGCCCCAGGTCATCGCGGTCATCCCTGTCCAGCTATGCTTCATCCTCTGCAACAGGCATAAGCTCCCCGTCAACAGCCGCATCCATCACAAAATCCTGTGAGTTGACTCCGTTGCTTTGTCTTACTATGGAAACCCTTCTTTCTAACGACACTTCGGCACAGACGGCAACCAGTCCGACACAAAGTCCCGCATCAACCGCAAGAAGCAGATAGTTTCTGTGACAAACTACGGCCATCGCCCCAGCGACACGGCTGAGCCGCGGACGGAATACCGAGACGCATCCCGCTACTACAACCACGGCAACTAGCCCTGCTGCACATGTATGCAGGCTATTGCTCGAAATTGTGAAATGGGCTGGCTCCGGTCTTTCCTGACGTGACATCTGATCCCTGCGTTTCTTTCTTCTTTCCGTTTTTTGCTAATACCAATGTCTATTTTGTACGAGTACATGTACTATTTCGCGTCTTGTCTTCTCTGTACATGTACATGTGCTCCCTGCCTTTCGTTTCCCTGTTCAACTACTTCATTGTTTCAATTATTGCTGCTTCTTGCGTTTTCTCCTTTGGTACTGTAGGCACTTTGTTTTGCTGTCTGTTTTGATTCCAATATTTGTCCTTTTCGTTTTGTGTGCTCCGTTTTCCTTTTCTGCTCCATGACTCTCTAGAATGGAGCTATTCGCTTGGACACAGGGCATCAGGTCTTTCTCACCAGTTGTAAACTATTTATGTCGGTTATTGATGCTGGTTTCAGTTTTGTTTTCATCACTACATATTTCTCCCACTGGCAGCCAGGCCATATTCACGGGCTTATCATTCCATTGCTCATGCTGCACGCACTAAATCTCCCACCTTAAGCGCCGCCCTCCCGCTTTGCATATTCGTCCTCAATGGCCTCCTCATACTTCTCCTCGGGAGAGCGAGGATCTTCGTCCAGCACGCCCTTTTTGATCAGCTCCTCGGGCGACGGCCGGTGCGAGATTTTGTCGTTGAGCGAGTCGACGCGCATGCTCTTCTCCAGTTCCTTTTGGTGCGCCTGCAAACTGGGTGCCGCTGTGGACGCGGGGAGAATGTTCTCTGCAGTGACATATGGTTAGCTCTTGTTTTCGTGGCTTTTTGTCCCTGGGCACCCAGCACTCACTCTGCACCAGCGCCTCACGGTTGGGGCGGTTCTGCAAGTACTGCTCTAGCGACTTGCGGCGCACCAGGTTGTCCGCACGCACTGGCGAAATGGGTGTCTCGTCGACCGTGTCGGCAGGGTTGTTGGCCATGGCTGAATCTCGAAAAGCGATTGTGCTGGGAAACGACTTGTGGTGTTATAAATCGGGAGTGGTCTTGTTTTCTTGGCCAGCAGACAGCGGGGCTCGTTCTGGACAGGGCAAAGATGAAAACGGATGCCCAGTCCGTGTGACAGCGATCAGCTTGGCTTAAATAGCGAACACATAACATAAGCCCCCCCAACTGACACTGTTTGTCATGCGAGATGTGGCAAACATCTGAGCCATCAGCAGTTGACCCCGCAACGGGAGCGTTGGCGCCGGCCATGAATATGGAGAGCTCTGCGGGGTAGTGGGAGTATCTTTACCAGGACTCTCTGCAGTACGGAGCTCCGTACATGTAATCCGTACATGTCTAGGTACCTAGGTACCTGGTAGGTAGGTACCAGGTAAGTGTGTCTGCATCGCACAGTATTTTCCATCAAAACTCGGGACTACATCACAGCCTTCCCATATTAGCTCCCACAGCACATCACCCCCATACGACATGCACGCCCAACTTCAGCTTGTCTTGTGCCTCGTCTCCTTGCCCACGGCACCCTCATAACCACAGCAACTCTCCCTTCTCTGCTCACTTCGTGTCCATGTCGTCGGTCAGTACGCCACTGTCTGCGCGTTTGCGCTTTGTACGAGCAGCGTTGCTCCCATCCATGCCGCTGCTGTCCGACGAAGATGGTTTGGATGGTCTTTTGCCTTTGGATTGCAGCAGCTTCTCTGTCGGAGACTGCGGTGCTTCTCGTGCCCTGGACACAAAGGTCTTGTTACCTGCCTTTTGGTTCTGCGCCGGGCGCCCACCCTGATGTGTGGCCAGAACCGATCCTGTTCCTGTTCCTGTCCCCATACCAACAACTTGTCCGCGTGGCAGAGCTTGTAGTGGCAGAAATGGCACCTCCGGAATACCTAACATCCACCCCGGGTTGATCGTATTGGCCGCGAACGAAGGCGCACCGGCGATGTTGTAATCTGAGCCAAGCGGAGGATATCCGGTAGCAAGGCCAAAACCAGGACCATGCGGATGCTGAAAGTTGCCTGTGCGTGACATGTTTGGCGGTGGCCCCATCAAACCATTTTGGTGTATGGAAAACCCCATACTTGCCTCTGAACTCAGGCCTGGCATTGCTCCAGGATCCTGCATGAGCATTTGCTGATATAGGTGTCCGCTAATTGCGGACATGGCAGACGTGGAGGAGACTCCGAACGCAGACAATCCGAACATGTTCCCGTACGCAGTGCTGTTGAAGCCACCCAGGCCGTGAGATGCCTGGCCCAACTGCTGCTGTTCCTGCGCCATATATAAGTCAGGTACAAGAGATTGTAAGTGGCCTGAACGAAAGTCCGAGGGGAACTGCGCGGCCGGGTTCACACCCGGCATGCCAAAGGCTTGGAGTTGATATGGATTGTGAGCGCTGGTGTTGTGACTGGCCTCCGCTTGTTGTAGAGGAGGCGCTTGCCACCGCGGGTTCAGCTGATTAGCTGCTCTATGGCGGATAGCGTCACGATACTTCGTGTTGACCTCTTTGAGAGATGGCGCTGGCAACATCGGTACTGACGAGGCTGCCGGCAATCCACTTGTTAAACCAGTCGATGGATAGCTGGAAGGCACTCCGGTACCTGGGAGGCATGTCGTCGGCACTGTTGGTGCCATTGGGGGCTGGCTACCGCACTGGGGTATAGTACCACTGCTGAGGTCATAGTGCGCCGGGCGAGCACATGGGAGGCTTTGTTGAATCCATAATGCTAGTAGCTTGGCAATGGCATTGCTGTTTGTCTCTAGGAAGCAGAGATGGCCGTTTCCTTGAATTCCGTGTTGCCCCAGCTGAAGCCACTGCACTCTGACGCCGGCTTGCCTCAAAAAATCAACTGTGGCCCAGTCATATGTCGAATGGCTGCTGGCTTCAGCAGTCACAACTGCATGCGGGATGCGAGATAGATTGACAAACTTTCGCACACAGCCGGCGTCTGCACCCGCGATTGACCGGCGGCTGGACCCGACCCTGTAGACCTGCTCCTCCTGGAGGTAGCTCAGACCTTGGCCAGTCGAGCCGACTCTCTCCACCAGTTTGAAGATGGGCTGCTGTTCTGGTGCCATGTTCCCGGCGCCTTTTCTATCATCGCCAGCCGAAAGCGCCTCGTCTGCGGAGAGCAGCTCGCCAGACAGCGGAGGAGAGAGTGACAACGGAATATCCGCAATACCGTACCGGCGCTTTCCAGACTGTGGCACGAACCTGCCAGTGTAGACCTGTGTCCCATCTGCTAATTGTGAGCAGGGACTGGCAAATGGAGGTCCATCGGGCTCCACCGCAATGACGCCTGCTACAGCATTGGGGACAGCATCGGCGACAAGACACGCAACGGTAGCGCCGCTGCCCTGTCCAATCAGGACTGTTTCTGTGACGCCCATCCATCTCAGGGCACACACGACAGCGTCCCGCGACAGCTTTTGCTGGAGTATAGGATCTCCGATGGGCGCGTTGCGAGACCTGTAGTAGCAATCGAATACAGGGTCGCCGCGCAGTCCTGTCCCCGGCCATTTGTTATGTCTTGACGCCGTTGGCCAAGATGACGCTGCACGTTGTGCAATAGCAGTAAGGTCTCTTTCGATGCTGTCTATATCGTTTCCGCGAGCATTTTGCAAAGAAACTGAAGTAGCAGTTGTGGTGCATGTCGATCGTCCGTAAGGCGGAAGGTCTAGTAGCACGACTTCATAGCCCATGAGCAAGAAAGCGGAAGCCCAACCTTGACGTCCGTCTGGCTTGGTCAGCCACACCTAGGACACGCCGAATCAGCACTCTGGACGAAGGACGCCAGATAAATGATGTACTTTGATTTCAGCTTACATCGCTGGGGTGACACGTGTCCTGGATGAAAAGAATTGGGGTCGGGAAGAGCAATTGCTGGGGCCGGAGTCGCTCCACGTACACCCTGGCTGTGTCTTTAGCTGCCCCGGAATCGTTGATGTCAAGATATGTTGTATGGCGAGTGTGCCACGGCCGCCTTTGACTAATTGGCGCGTATGGCTGGTCCTGCAACAATCCAGGATGAGGGATGGCCATGCCGGCTATTGCATAGCCGCCACCATTGTTACCCGGGATCGAGAAAGTTGGGTCAAACGAAGGAGTGAAATGTGGGACTGTTTCTTGTCGTTGTCGGGCCTCGAGAGTAGCGGCAGAACTTACAGTTGAACGACCTGTGTGCCCTTTAGTCACTTTGGGGAAGTTGTGTGATTCACTCTTAATGTCTTCGCGAGCGGCCATGTCTCTTCATGTTAGTATTCGCTTCATCTAAACGCACGGTACCCGTACACGGAGCGTACTGAATTTCATGTCCTACCTTGTCAAAGTCTACCCAAGCCTGGCCTGGTGGTCCCGCAAGGCTGTAAAGCTGCTCGGGTAGGAAAATCGAACGATGAACGATGGTGAAGTTGAGTTAGAATGGGGTCAAAAATTCTCCCAGCGAATCGAGAACCCTATGCTTATTTGTACGATGGCGGTGAAGACATTTCACCAGAGGACACGTGAGTAGCTAGCAGTCACGAAGAGGAAAAAAAGAAGTTCTTTCTGTTCTCGGCCACCGCCAAGTTGCGCCTTCCCTCCTGGGAGCGGGGAGGCGAAACATCGTGCCGAGTGGCAAAAGGCCGCGGGGGCAATCAGCCCCTGGGACCGGGACTGAGCATACGGAGCGTACGGAGCACTCCGTAGCTGCTGGATTTATTGACATGTCTTTCAGGTACGGAGTAACTAACGTGACATACTCCGCAGCACGCTTCCTCGGAGTTTTTTGTGTGGTGGGTGGCTGGATCTCGAAGGCTGGTTAGGAGCTTAGCCTTTTCTCGCATGTGATTGGCCAAAATAGCAAGCTTCGCCCTAGCTCTCGGGAGCTTAAGTGATGATGAGCTTGGGCCACCGGAATACGGAGTATTAGCTCAGGGCAAACGCGGCAAGCCTCCCCACTATCAAGTGGGGAATAGGCATTTTGGCAGCCTCGTTTGGGTTGGAGGCTGGCGATGCCCCTGTTCTCAACTCTCCACGTTACAACACGGGTGACAACGAAGACCAACCACCCGCTACCGAATTGAGACAACTTGGCAGTGGTCCTCCAGCCTCGCCATTGGCATGGTCGCTTCTATTATTTCTGAGCGGCAGCCGCTCACCACTCATGCACGGCGATGCCTGCATGCGTTTCGAGTCAATTCTCGCCTCACATTCGACAATCCAAAGTCACCGGCCGAAAAGCTCAGCTGGTAAAGGCATAGTTAACCATTCGCATCTACGACAAAAGCAACCGACGAAACAGCTGTTCTGTCTGAGACACACAGCTGTCTGCCAACTACGTCTAGAGAATGACAGACCAGAGCCAGAGCGTGGACTCTATTGACAACTCACGTAAGTCCTCTACACGCACTACGATGCACCCAGAATGTATAACGTCTACTGACGCCAGCAGTCCACCTCCACCGCAGATATCACGGCCCTCAGCCAAGTTGGGCACTCGAACCGGAGACACCGCCCCTACAAGCGACTCGCTCACTGCTAAGCGGAAATACCTTTGGTCTGGCCGCTGTCAGTGACTCGTCCTTTTTCTCGGATCGACCGGAATCGCCACGGACAGCTGTGCCTCACGCCCCAACACCTCCCTCCGGCACAGTCGAGTCGGATTCAGCAGAGTCCCACGACCTGTACGGCCCAGAGCGTCTGTTTGGGCGGCCTCTCGTCCCAAGTGGACTCACGGGCGACTTCTTTAACGGTCCTTCTCTTGCACATTCTGTTACCTTCACCAGACCTTTGGAGGGATATCTACCCGGGTGGTCAGTCGGAGCCTCGGCGTACAGCTCCATCTTCGGCCAAGGGTTGCTCCCATCTCTCCCAATGGCGGGCACTGGTGACGCAGGGCTAAGCATGCCACCTGCGGCGCTGCTTAGTCGGGGCGAACATTTCAAAGATATCTTTGCCCGCGAGGCGTCCAACGTGACGCCTGGCCATGACGACACGCCCTACGTTCTCTTCGCTCTCGATGCTTTGACTGGAAATATCAGCACATCGACGGCTGGTGCCCGTGGCACGAACAGCAGCAGTAACCACAGCAGCTTTCCATTACGCCGCGTTCCTGATGAGGGCCTGGGATATCACCAATCTCCGTCGTTTGTTGCTAGGAACCGCACAAGCATTGGCACGGCGTCCATCAAGTCGCGGGATGCACCCGGACCCATTCAATCGGACATTGACTACCGGTCCCAAGTACACCAGAGCGCCACCTATCCGCCCCAAGAGGGGAACGACAGTCCGTTGCCCTCTCCCCAGTTTCCAGAGGCGACCAACAATCCGCCAGAAACGAGAACGAGCACCACTTCGACGCTTTCGACACTCGTGTACTCTGGAACCCAGCCTCTTCGTTCGTCTGTCCCGACGCAACATGCAAAAGAGGACTGGTTCTATCTTGACCCCAAGAACCTCTCGCCACAAGCACAACTCGTCTTTCCACCGCCCACTTTCAAACCTGCCATTATACGTCCTGCAGCGCTCAGCCTGATGGCTTTCTTGTGCCTCCTCATGACTGTGGCGTTAATATACAGCGCTGTTTACTCAAAGACTCACCATGGACTCGCCCAGTACAGTGGCAGTATATACGGGGCACAGTTCTTTCTGTTCCGCGTCCTGCCACAGCTTCTCTCAGCAGTACTTCTTCTCTACGCTCAGTCTGTGGCGTTGACCATTGCTCGCATACACCCGTTCTCGCGCATGCAGGCGTTAAGCTATCCTTACCCGGATGAGCGCTACGGTGCCATTTTTGACGACCTTTTCCCACGGTCGTTTCTCTTGCCACATCTGCCACGTAGCATGCCGTGGCGAGCTCGGGTCCCGCTTTTGGCTCTGTGGCTGGCGAACTTTACTGTGCCGTTGCAAGGCGGCCTGTTCTGTGTTGTTCGTGCCGATGGCCAATGGCGCTGGGCGACTGTGCAGGGATTGGCCTGGACCTTGGTTGCTCTGTATGTGTGCCTCACAATTGCGACTGTATCAATTCTTGTCGACTGGCATCATCGACCCACAGGTCTTATATGGGACCCCCGTTCCATTGCGGACTTTATTGTTCTCGCCTCAAACAGCAACATGATGACGGACTACAACGGCACTGAGCTTCTGGCGACACGCAGCGAACTAAGGGGCGCGCTCCATTGCCGTGCTGTGGACAAGCTTGGCTTCTGGACTTGGGCAGACGGCCGGACGAGTGGTGTGTGGCACGGCATCGGATCCGACGGTACCGATGACGCCTGGCTGGACGCTCATGGTCCTCGGACAGCGAGGCAGTCTCGACAGAGGCAGTCCCAGCAGTCGTGGGATGAGAAGTTGCATTCGCGTACCCGTGGCAGTGGTGTGCAGGCTGTCGGGGACTTGGAGGCGGCGTTGCCGTTGTCGCCTCATGCAGGAGATGTACGCAACCGGTATCTTCCATGGTGCCTTCGCGATGGTCCGCTGCTTGGCTGTGTCGCTGTAGCCTTTTTACTACTGCTGGCCCTATTTATCGTGTCCTTCCTCCCAGGGACCGACATCAAGACGGGATTCTTGCCACTTGTCAACGCTAGCCCCGACGGAGGTGCCTTTTCACCTGCCAATTTTCTCTACAGCCTGCTGCCAGCTTTACTTGGGCAGGTTGTGTTCCTTCTCTTCTCGTCCCTGGACTTGACGCTACGGGTACTGCAGCCGTGGGGTGAGCTCTCTGGTTATGCCGGTGGTGCACAGCCTGCGGCGTCTATCCTGGCCGACTATGCTGCTTGCCTGCCACTGCAGAGCGCCTGGCACGCAGCATGCAACGGTCACTGGAAAGTGGCAGCACTGTCTTTGATGTCGACCTGTCTGGCATTTGTGCCGGCGCTCGCAGGAGGCGTCTTCATGGCCCTCACGGTATCCACGGGCGAAGTGCGCATGGTGCCAAACATGGCGCTGTATGCGGTCGTTCTGGTCTTCCTGGTGCTCGCATTTGCCTGCCTCGTCTCTCTGCTCCCTGGCCGCCGAAGGCTGCGGCTGCCGCATGCGGTCACCTGCATCGCGGAGATTCTCAGCTTCTGTGCCAGCGACGATGTTCTGCAGGAACCGGCCTTTAAGAATGTCAACACAAAGGCGACTCTCTTGAATCAGCTGGGCATCAATTCGCTGCCAACAGCTCGTTCCCGCTGGATTTTTGCGACCGGAACATCGGGTGATGACCGCCGACTCAGCATCAGAAGAGTCCGTCGCTACACGGAGCTTACCAACCGCCCAAGTGGGCGACGGCCACGGCCGGCTGCAGACCAGTGAGGCCTACGGAGTACGGTGCTGTGATATGTTTGGCTATCTTTGGCTTTGGCTTAGCGTGTCTCCTTGTCTAGAGAGCATACGAGTTATTTTGGACATTTGTTTTTCTCTCTCGTCGGCTTTCCTCCTGGTTCTCCTTCCTCTTCATCTGTGTTCTCTTTGCTTTTAGATTTCGTTTGAGCATTGCTGGGAGTTTTGGTTTCTGGATACGGCAACGAAGTTTTGGGTTGACAGACTTATTGGATTGCAATGTTGACTTCTTGCTGTTTTGCACTTTTATCGCAGCGTCGAGGAAACACCTCTGTTCAGTTTTGCGTTGCGGCAAAGGTTCCTCTCGGTGGACATTGCCATATGTCGCCCACGGCGCGAGCGAGCACGGCTACGCCTGCCTAGGTACCTACTGGTAGCCGATCTCGCGATTTGATCTGTCCCGTTGTGCCCGGCAACACGGTGAACCGGTAAATAGCATCTCCTGGACACCTCATCTCCGCAGCCGTGCCGCGCTGACCTTTGACTTTTCTGGCGGCTGTCTCCTTCTTGCCACTCGCCAGAACACAACTCGTTTTGCCCAGGTACCCTAGCACAAGTGGAACAGGGGTGTGGCTGCATCCGTTTCGAGGAAAGCACGGCTGGGCCAAGGCCATCATCCCCACTCCTTGCCGAATGGCTGGGGCTTTTGGGCTTTCTGGGGATTTCTGGGGATGGTCCGCTGCCACTTCCCGTCGCTTTTTGGAAAGGGGAAATCCGGCTGGAGCCTATTTCGTCTCGTTTGTCATATCTCACTTGCCGTGTTTCTCGATTGCTAGGCAAGTGTCGCAACTCCAACATGTTCTTGCCAAAGCCTGCGCGGGCTCAGGCAGAAGGAACGACATTGTTTCATTATCATTCCTGTCTGGACGATGATGCTGCCCGACCCCTTGCCGGTCCTAAAAATATCTCGTTCTTTGGATGCACGAGCCCCTGCGCAGCTGTGATCAGCCCAGGCACCACCCAGGAAACTCGAACGACCGCCGACCGGGAGGTCAGTTGTGCTACATGTACGGAGTACTACGGAATACGACATGGGGGAGGGGGAGCACTGACACTGAAATGGCATCCCTCCATTCCCCCTCCATTGCGGCCCTGCCTATGGGGATTTCCTTCAAGCGAGGGTATCATACTACGCAACGTACTCCACGACTTTGATAGCAGCTGCTTAACAAGTGCAGATATACTCCCATTTCGCATCCGAAAGGTCCTGTCCTGTTACAACAGTCACCTGCCTGCTTCCTGCCCGCGTGCAATTATCCGACATACAGAGCAAGAGTTTGCAGCTGATGTCGACTCGCTGCGCGGCCTGCAATCAATTCAATATCCCAGGGTTGCTTCTTTGCCTTTGCCGGCTCGGCATCCCTTCATCGTCGGGACCACCCCCGCACGTCGCCATGTGTTTTCCCCCTCTGGCATGAAAAAGGAAAGTGGGCGTCGTGTCTCTTGTCGGCTCTCTTGGGGCAGTTAAAGGCTTCCCGGTGAATCCCGAGTGCCCTGTTGCTCTTGTTTTTTCCTGGTCGTGCGCATGGACGATGTGCACTCCTGCGGGAGAGATGTGCCGCAGATCATGGGTGCCTCGTGTGCGCTTGACCGCTACCTGGCTGCCTCAGCTTTGCTGTGTTCTATGACAAGGCAAACTGCGTCCTGGGATCTGGGATGTGGCGCCACGCAAATCATCGCGCGGCCGAAGGAGCCAGGCAGGCAAAGCGACGCTGTCGGACAACTGGACAAGGACAATGCCTGGCTCCGGCCACGTAGAAAAACAGGGACACGCCAATCAACAGAGCTTGTGCGCAAGGAGAGAAAGAGCGGCAACAAGAGACGAGGAAAACAGCGCTGCAAGGGCCGGCTCAGTCCCACGCGAGAGCCCAAAACCAGGCAATCTGGCTGTTCCTGTCGAAGGGCTATTGGCTCGGGGCCTCTCTCCGGGAAGACGAGCGCCAGGCAGAGAGATATGGCTCTGGCAGCGCAGTCGGTCTGGGATTCCTATTCTGGAAAACCACCTGCTATCCTTCCACAACTTCTCCCTTAATATCCCCTCCCGTCTTGTTCTCTGCGCTTTGGGTCCTACACTCTACTACCACTCCCCTTTGCTTTCATTCCGTCCATTCTCGTGGGCATTGGCGCCCAGTTTGCTGTCGAGGTTCTTCCTCTCCTCTTGATCTCTCACCAAGCAGTTCAGCTCGCAATTGAGCTCGCAGTTGAGCTCGCAGCCGACCACTGATACTGCTCTCTCTTGGCCTTTCATCCTTTCCTTCGGGTTTTCTGTCTGCTTTGCTGGTTGCATTGCCTCAGTTTCCAGCCCTGTCCCGTCTCTCCCGATCCTTCCGCGCGCTTCTACCGTTAGTTTGGACATGCCAGTCTGCCAACCGCCCGCTTCAAATATAATGTACAGCCCATCACTCCTTTTAGCTGTCCTACCATCCTTCTTGACCAGCAATATTCTCCCGGACGGGAGCATACCGTACATGTACATGTGCTTGCATGTTATTACAGCCTCCCTCACGAGTGTGGGTAGCTAATTCGTCCGTCCCTTCGTTCTGTGATCTGTGCACCCTGAGACGGTGGTGGACGCAAAGATCCAGGCGACTGCTGAGGCTGGCATTCCCTTTCCCGCAACAAGGCATTGGGCACAGCGTATGTGACCACGGCAGCCGTGTCACCGTCTGCTCCTTTGTTGCCGGCTGCCGCCATCCAACTACATAGCCGCCATTGTCGCCCTCCGTCGAGGAATCTCACGCCCACGCCCTGCGTTGACCTATGAAACGCAGGAGGCTGCTCTGCAAGATCTACCGCTCGCAGATCTAGCTCCGACTCCAATCGTCCATACAGATATACCTACAGTCATATATATTTATATCCCATAACAAGCGACGTGCCCCTCATCCTCCCTCTTCTGGCGTTGGCAGCATCAAGCATCGCTTCAAAATACAAAAAGACAAGAGCACCATCTTCCGCAGACCAAAATCCAGCCTGAGACCCAAACAAAATTTCAAAGTCGCACCGTCCCCCCGCTATGACGACCCCATCCTCAGCGCACGGTGGCCGCGGCGATCCCCCCCTGGACATGGACTACATCAACCACGCCATGACTTTCACGCCGTCCGAGTGCTGTACAATATCGTGCGGCACTGTCTGCGTCGACCCGCGGGCATTTAGGGTCCTGATCATCTACAACCGGCGCCTTGGCATCTGGCAGCTGCCCAAGGGCCGCAAGAACATTGGCGAGGACCTCCACGCAGCGGCTCTGCGCGAGACGTACGAAGAGACGGGCGTGCATGCCGACTTGCTGCCTCTCAAGATCCGCACGCGCTCGACGAACCCCCATGTCGCTGGGCCCGGAACCTCCAAGAGCGATGCCGCTGCCCACCGTACCACCTTGTCCGTTGCCTCCGCCTCGTCGGCATCCACCAGCAGCAGCGGCACATCTGCTGGAGTGACCGCCTCGCCTGCTTGTGCGTCCTCGTCCTCGTCGGCGTCCTCTCAAGCAGAGGCCGACGCACACTTTGGCGAGAACGGCGACGTGGCTGGCGCACAAGAGCTCAATTGGATGATAGACACGGCAGCACTCACGTCCGCCACGGACCCCAAAGTGACGAGGGAAACGTTCAACAACGAGCTGGTCGGGATTGTGCAGTACCCTGACCTGCAGGCTGCGACGCCAAACACAGTCAAAACCGTCTTTTTCTTCGCGGCTCTGGCCGACTCGACTGCGCCAATGGGGCCCGGCGCCCAGGAAGACCACGAGGATCTGCTGGCCGAGTGGGTGGACTTTCGAGTTGCTGACCAGCGACTACGCTTTGCGTCCGAGAAGGAAGTGGTGTGGAAGGTGAGGAGGGACATGAAGAGGTCTGGTATATAGAGGACGCCAGGATAGGACACCAAGAGGAGGAACGGTTTACAGAAATATCCGATGAGACTGAAGGATCAGAAACAGCACTTGACACTGGAGCAAAGGCAGACAAGGCAGCTAGGAAGAGGGGGTGGGTTCGAGAAGGAAAAGGGAGGTTGGACCACGGTACTCGTGCAATGGGAGCACGTACTTCAATACGGTTTAGATTTTGTGTATGGTGAGCGGTATCGGCAGCAAAGAAGAGACGATTTGACCGAGTCTGAGACCTTGATGCCTCCCTTTTGGGTTTGCAAAGGTTCTCCCTTCGCGTGCGCCTCATTCGTCCCGAGACCCCACTGGCTTTCTTACGCCGAGAGCTCCGCGATTTCAGAGCTCGTGAAGCCAAAGAGATAGAGCAGATCAAGAAGTGACGGCCCGTTGAGCCGCACGTCGGCGTCCAGCTGCACCAGAGGTTTAGCGTGCCAGGCCACACCAAGCCCGGCCGTCTCCAGCATGAGCAGGTCGTTGGCGCCATCGCCGATAGCAACAACCTGGCGCAGGTCAATACCTTCCGCGGCGGCGATCTGCTTCAGGAGCTCGCACTTGCGCTCCCGCCCGACGATGGCGCCAGTGACTTCGCCCGTGAGGCGGCCGTCTGTGCCAATGACAACATTGTTCGCGTGTGCATGGTCGATGCCTAGCTGGCCCGCGAGCCAGCCGGTCAGCGGCTGGAACCCGCCGCTCAGCACAGCAGTCTTGACACCAAGACGGTGCAGTGCCCGAAGAAGTGCCGGGACGCCGTTGGTCACGTCAAGGCGCGCCTGCAGGTCATCGAAAAGTGTCGCGGGTAGGCCGGCCAGCAGGCGCACACGCTCGCGGAAGGCGTCTTCAAACTGCAGCTCCCCTTGCATGGCGCGGTGGGTGATCTCGGCCACCTTGGCAGCCACGTCGGGCGTCACGGCCTCGGCCAGCATGTCAATGACCTCCTGGGTGATGAGCGTGCTGTCCATGTCGAAACAAACCAGGCGCGGGTGTCGCCGCCAGAGCGTGTCGTGCTGTAGGGCCACCTCGACGCCCCACTCGCGTTCGAAGCGGTACAGCTGCTCGTGCCGCCGCAAGTCGGCCAAGGCCAGGGCCGGCGCCGGGCCGAAGACAACCTCGACCACGCGCGGATGAACTGCACTGTCGAGGTGGCGGTGACTGGCACTCAAGTTGGAACCGTAACCGGTGGCGTATTGTGAAGCGGTAGCGCCATTGCTGCTGCTACCGGCATCAGTGGCGGCAGCCACCTGGTAATGCGGGAACGTTGACATGAGGTGCAGAAACGCGGCAATGCAGATAGGACTGGCATAAGCACCGTACAGGCCGTCGCGCGGCGGCTCCGAGTCCGCAGGGGGAAGCTCAAGCGGGAAAACAGAGGGCTCGGAGGTCGGCGCCAAGTTGGCCGGCAGCTCGCTCTCACTGGCCTCTAGGTGACCAGTTGCCATGTCCGTGTCCTCCGGCGACTGTGGGCGGACTGGGCTGGCCGGGTTGTGGTCGGCAACACGGCCCTTGTAGAAGATGGTGGCAATCAAGCGCTCACCGGGGCGAGTGACACCCGGCACAGGCGTGCAGTTGACATGGATCAGGTCGTGTGAGATGCCGCTGTCGACGACCACGGGCGGCGTCCGCTGATCGGGCACGCCGCTGAAACGCCGCAGCAGTTGCGGCTTAGCGCTGGCGGCCGACGCTGTGGCCTGTACACCGGGCACCTGAGCATCGGACGGACGAGGCACGGAGACGTCTTCGGCGCCATCCTCGACTACCTCGTCGATACCGTAGTGCGTAGCCGGCCTTGGTGACGGCCTGCTCCCCTGCCGCCGACGGCCTTGCGGCAACTCCAACGAGAAGCTGCTTCGCGACGTCAGGGGGGCCCTGGCCGGCGCTGACATGTCCAGTGTCCGGAGAACTGTGGGTATTGCGTGGGGGGCGGGGTGTGGCGCTGCAGGTCTTCAGAACGCAACGAGCTTCACCGACTGGCTCTTTTCCTCTGTTGTCCTGCTGCCCACCATTGTCATTTTTCTTGCCCTGTCACAAGGCCGCATACGGAGTGCACTAACCTGCTTTGGACGTTGCTCTTTACCCGGGGAATGGGTGGAGCGTGCCGTGTCACGTGCAAATCTAACGTGATGAGCCACGTGAAATGAGATTGACTGGAAATGCGCACCCCACATGCTAGCTTGCTTCCATCCCGAAAAGGACTAGCTCAGATGTCGTGATTGAAACTTTTTCATTGCTTTAGCACCTCGCCGGGATGGCGCAATTCTTCTTAGGACACGACATCCGCACTATCCTGGTTGCGACATTTTGTACGCACTATTCGCACTGTCAAGATATGCGGACTTGCGCACCAGAGCTACAGTGTGCCAATATCCACGCCACTGTCCGTCTCTAAGCCACCAGCCTTCAACGACCCCCTTTCCTCGTTTCCACGACAAACATATACGTAATGTCCAGAGGCCAAAGAGACTCGCGAGGGAAGGGGCGGGGGGCAGAGGCTTCATAATCTGGCCGCATCTTTGTAGACGTATGGTACCTGGGAACGGAGGCCGACCACAAGGCTTCGTTCGACTCGAGACTGCACAACATCCCGCATAACACCATTGCCGAACGGAAGCACGGGCGGCTGTCGGTCCCGTCATCTTGCGAATCGCGGTCCTGCCGGGGAAAAGCCAGGACTTACACGACGTCTTCCGGATCTGCCTGGCCTGACAAATCCGAACCATCCAGAAAGAATTCTCTTCTGACATCAGGAAATAGAAAAGCAAGGAACGCAAGCAACTTTGCCCATCAAATCCCACGCTCCCCTCGTCCATCCCCCGCGCTGCTCACATCCTCCCACGCTTCGTCCTTGACGCCTGGGTTGTATTTGAATCCTCCATTGTCCCCTGCCGCCTTCTTCCACTGTCTTCCCACTCAACCTTTTTCTCTCTTCCACTTTCCACTGCCATTTTTCGACCTTTTTCGATCTTCGTCGACGATCTCCACTGGCCTTCTCATCCTTTCCAACCCCCTGTCATCTCAAAGCCATGGCCACTGATCTCCCGGTTGCCTCGTCCGAGGCCTCGATCACCGGAGTGTCGATGCCCAGCCACACCCGCCTGGAGTCCTCGGAGACCACCAAGCCATCGGACGATGCTGCGTCCGTCGAGTCCGGCTATGGATCGGCTGAGTCGTCGGCTGCTGCATCCACTGCGCGGCTACCGCGTGTGACACTGACGCCAGAACACGTGCGGCACCTGAACAAGCAGTTGGAGCACATGGAGCCACTTGACATCCTGCGCTTCGCCAAGATCTTCTTCCCCAACCTATACCAGACAACGGCCTTTGGCTTGACCGGTCTGGCCACGATCGACCTGTTGTCGACGCTGGACCGTGAGGAGCATGCACAGCAAAAAGAGAGCCCCGACGGTGCAGCGGCAGCACCTCCAAAGCACAGCGTCGACCTCATCTTCCTCGACACGCTGTACCATTTCCCCGAGACGTATGACCTGGTGGAGCGTGTGCGCGCGCGGTACCCAGGCATCACAATCCACACCTTCAAGCCGGACGGCTTCGAGACGGCGGCCGAGTTCGAGGAGACGTACGGCAAGCTGTACGAGCAATCCGAGGAGATGTACGACTACCTGGCCAAGGTCGAGCCGCAGGAGCGCGCGTATGACCGGCTCGAGGTGGTGGCCGTGCTCACGGGCCGCCGGCGGTCGCAGGGCGGCAAGCGCGGACAGATCGACATCATCGAGGTCGATGACGAGCGCGGCATCTTCAAGATCAACGCCCTGGCCAACTGGTCGTTTGGGCAGGTGCAGGCGTACGTGCGCGAGCACAACGTGCCGTACAACGCGCTCCTGGATCGCGGCTACAAGTCCATCGGCGACTGGCACTCGACCAGCCCCGTCCGCGAGGGCGAGGACGAGCGTGCCGGCCGCTGGAAGGGCCGCGAGAAGTCCGAGTGCGGCATCCACAACAAGCAGTCCAGGTACGCGCAGTTCCTGGCAGCGGCAAGTGAAGCGGCGGCCGCCGCCACGACTGGGGCGGACGCGGAGGCGGAGCCGGCACCGTCTACCGTCATTGCATGATACGCGGCGAGCGTCGGCCGGACGAGATGGAAACGGTCTCAAGGGCTGAAGGCCGACCAGGGAGAAAAGGCATAGGTGGCGTTCTGGAAGTTAGCGGAGCTGATTTGGACAAGACTCTTTTGTTGCTCTTTACTGCTTGTCTTACCTGCGAGTGTTAGAAAATGATTTTATGACCAAACATCGTCGACCTGCCTGAAATCGACCAAGTATCATGATGTGTCGTTGGACTGGTCTGCGTTTTTGAAGTGATCGAAGACGGACAGAATAAGTCTTCCCCTCAATCGAGACAGTCACGTGATCAGTATGAGCAACGCCAGAAAGTGTAGATGTACAAAGCTCCTGTAAGATCCTACGAGCTGACATAAATATCCCAAGAATATCCCAGAGCCCCCAAAGTCCCCAAGTCCCTCCAGTCCTCACACCAGGTGGTGCTTGTGAAGCAACTCGCCAATCTCGGTGCCATCAAGACGGCTGATCAGGAACTGGCGAAGGCGTTCGGGCAGCCACTTGCCCAGCTCCTTGTGGTCACGTAGGCTAACTGTGGCATCAAGCAGCGTGCGCACATCGTATGTAGATGCAAACACTTCGGGCACGCCGCGGTCCACCTTCATCAGCGTGTAGACGGCCTGCATGGCGGTGCGCACCGAGTACTCTGTCGTGAAGATGGTGTCGGCCGTGCCCGTCTCGGCAAACTGGCCGAGGAAGGCAAAGTTCTCGGCGCCCTCTGGCACCACATCGGGCCGGTCGCCGGCCGCGCGCGGCATGAAGAAGGACGTCACGTACGGCATCATGACCGGCACTGTCTTGGCCGACTCGGCAGCCAGCTTGGGGATGTCTTCCACAGGCACGCCCAGGTGGTACAGCCACTCCTGGGTGATCTCCTCGCCGGTGCAGTCTTGCATGGCCTTGTGGACGTAGTCGCCCGGTGTCTCGACCAGCAGGCCGTACACCCAGATCACCAGCTGGTTCTTCTTCTGCTTCTTGAAGTGCGGCTGACGATTGACCGTCCAGCTCATCACCCACGCCGAGTCGCGCGCTGTGACAATCCCGCCGGTCACGACGCGGCCGCTGAAGGGATCGCGCTTGCAGATCTTCTGGATGTAGGGCGGGATCTTGTCGTCCAGCGTCGTGACGGTGGCGCTCTCCCACTTGGTCTCGGGAATGTGGGCGCCAAAGACGTTGGGATGGCCAAAGGCCTTGTCCTTGGCGGCGACGCGACGCCAAAGGTCCCAGGCAGGCGCAGGGCCCTTGTTGAGAGGGGCTGGCATGTGGTGGTCCCCGAGGCCTGAGTTCTCGGTCAGCGACCCGATGATGGTCATGACGTAGTCGTTGGCGCCGAGGCTCACGCCGCCCGCCTTGCCGTCCTCGACCCAGTGGATGCGCGTGGCGCGCTTGCTGCTGCTGCTGCTGCTGCCGGCACCCCCCTGGGGCAGGTCAAAGTCAATGTCGCGCACAGTCGTGCTATACTGGAAGCGCACGCCATGGCCTTGCAGGTAGCTGATCAGTGGCAGCACCAGAGACTCGTACTGGTTGTATTTCGTAAACTTGAGCGAGCTGAAGTCGGGCATGCCGCCGATGTGGTTGACGAAGCGGTGTAGGTAGAGCTTCATCTCCAGCGCCGAGTGCCACTCCTCAAAGGCAAACATGGTGCGCCAGTACAGCCAGAAGTTGCTGCGGAAGAAGTCGGCTGTGAACACCTCGTTGATGCGCTTGTTCTCGGTCTCCTTGCGCGACGCCAGGAAGAGCCTCATGATCTCCGTCTGCGCCGTGTTGCTCAGCGTGAACAGCCCGTTGGTGCCGGCGTCCTGGCCGCGGTTGACGGTGGCGCGCTGCAACGAGTAGTTGGGGTCGCGCTTGTTCAGCCTGTAGAACTCGTCCAGCACGCTGGCGTTGGGCTCTTCCAGCGACGGCACCGACCGAAACAGGTCCCACAGGCACTCGAAATGCTCCTCCATCTCGCGACCGCCACGGATCACAAACCCCTTCTCCGGCTCGTCGATGCCATCCAGCGCGCCGCCTGGCACCTTGCCCTCCTCGACAACAGTGATGTTTTCGCCGGGCATCTGGGCGTCGCGCACCAGGAACACTGCCGCGGACAGGCCGGCCAGGCCGCCGCCGATAATCCACACCTTCTTGTCGTCGACCCCCTCCGGCTTGAGGGGTCGTGCGAATGCCTCATAGTTACCGTGGCTGTAGTACATGGTGGTTTGTTACTGTCGATAGCGATACTCTGTCGATAGCTTTGTCGATAGCGAGATACTTTGTTTTGGAACGAGAAACCACCTACTTTCTCGAGCCGGGGCATTGTGCACTTTAATATGTCTCTCCATCTTGCTGCCTCGCCCTGGCAGTGGCTGCACTGGCATGTGAGAGACAAGCTCTGCGCGGAGAGCCGCTTTCGTTGCTTGGGGTGTGGTCTCGTCGCTGACAAGATCCACCGAGACGGCGTCATGGTGAATCGGCTAGCCCGACATCAGACCATGCGGATGGCCTAGCCCATCGTCGTCGTGTGACGGGGAGGATGAGGAGATCAGGGGCCGCACGTGTAGCATCACGTGTGCCTTGGCGAGGGACACGCTCTGGAAGTGTTTCTTACACGACGTTCGTCGGAGCCTCGGCCCCGGGTATCGACTGGGATTAGAGTGCCGGTTCTACTCGTACGTTTCGCCGGGGAGAAAGGCGCCAGTTGCGGAAAGTGCATGATCAGACGATCTCAGAGACTAGGCGAGCCCCTCTCTACTGTAGTTTTACCGAGTACTCCGTTCCTTTATTCTTTGTCAAGATTGCTGAAAGCTATTGTGGGACCCGCAGTCTCGGCCGGGGCTAATTGAGGGACTGACTCCATCTTCGACGTCAGACGTCAACCATTGAATCGAGAGCTACCCTCCTTCTCTCCCCCACCCACTCCGGCTTATCCGTGCCTTGTCTTCTATCCTCGGCCCCTCGACCACGCTGCCGCAAACAACATGGCTGCAGCATCCTCCTCCGCCACGCGCGCCGAGTCGGATGAAGACCGGTACTTCAGCACCAACCCGCCACCGAAGGACCTGGACAAGCACATTGCGCTCGTCAATGCATTCGTGGACAAACACGTCAAGGCAAACCGCCGTGTGGTCCTGGTCACATCCGGCGGCACCACGGTACGTGTCCCCGAGTAGCCATGGGCCGTCCTGGCTTAGCCACCAATAGTTCGGCATCATCCTCCGGGACCATCTATGCCGTGCAGAGCTGACATTTTTTCGCAGGTCCCTTTAGAGAAGCAGACAGTCCGCTTTATCGACAACTTCTCGGCCGGCACACGTGGTGCAACAAGCGCCGAGTACTTCCTTGATAACAAGGCGGACTATGCCGTGATCTTTTTACATCGGCAGTTCAGGTAAGGGCGGCACCTTGTTTCTTTTCCTTCTCCGGCCTCCCTGTTGCTAACCCATCCCCTCGGCGCAGCCTGCAACCTTATAGCCGCCACTACTCTCATGCCACCATTAGTTTCCTGGATTTCATGACCGAGGATGAGAGCGGCCATGGCGTACGAGCACGCGACGAAGATGCCGCCGCCATGCTGAGTGTTTTGCGCCGCTACCGCGCCGCTGGTGATCGATTGCTGGCTCTATCATTTGTCACAATCACTGACTACCTCTTCGAGCTGCGGGCCATCAGTCGGGCCATGCACCGCCTCGGGCCCAATGGCCTGCTCTACCTGGCCGCCGCCGTGTCAGACTTTTTCCTTCCTGTATGTCCCTCTGCCTCGCTGTCTTCTCGTTACTTAGTATCACTTATTGACAATATCAAACAGCCGGAACGAATGGCCGAACACAAGATCCAGAGCACCGACATCAATGTTGACAAGCTGAGTGGCAACGACCATGGAAGTGCTGCACCCGCAGCCGTAGACGAAGACGAAGAGACCTTTGATAACTTTGACTCGTGAGTTATCATGGCACTCCAGCCATCCCGGCCGTGCTGTGCACATTGCTTACCATCGCCCTGTCCCATAGGTTACCCAAGGTACCGCGTAGCAAGCGTCTAGTGATCGATCTCGACCCAGTACCCAAGTTCCTCAAGAGCCTCGTGGACAATTGGTCGCCCGAGAGCATGATGATCTCCTTCAAGCTCGAGACCGACCCTTCCATCCTGATAGGCAAAGCCAAGGGTGCCTTGGAGCGCTACCAGCACCACCTTGTTATTGGAAACATCCTAGCCACACGCAAGCAAGAGGTGGTCTTTGTGACACCGCATACCGAGGAGTGGCTGCGCCTGTCCGATACAGAGGCAGCGGCCAACGCCGAGATTGAGAGCCTCATTGTGCCAAAGGTGCTCACGATGCACGAAGAGCACATTCGGAAACATGACACAAAGGCAAGGCAGTGAAGTGACGATGTTGGGGTTCTTGAAAAGCTGTCATGTGACGTGAGTAGACGCAAAGGGGCATTTATTGTATTCACAATTGTCATCGGGGTAGTGCCTGTCGACCAGCCAGTCCTGCTGGTTTCTGAGATGTAATATCTTACAGGAAATATAGACGCTTTCGATGCTAATCAAAATGAAAGAAGGGGGCAAAAACAAAGAAGAGCACGCAATGGTGCAGCCCAGCAAAACCAAACAAATGAGCCCGTGCCTTTTTTCGCCCTACTCATAGATAGTTCTCCCCGTCTATCATCTCCTCGCCATTACTGCGACTTCGCCGCCTTTGGCTTCTTCGGCTGTGGTGGTGACTTGAGCGCAAAGAAGGCTAAGAGGAGAACTAGAGACATGCCGATGGCGCCGGCGCCAAACGCAACTTCCCGTCCCGCCCACCAGTACACACTGGTAAAGAGAATCGGACCCAACCCCCGGCCGACCTGACCCCACGAGCGAAGGACGCCCAGCTTCCCGCCCCGCTCGCCTGCATGGGCCTCAAAGCTGCTCAGCGCGTTCAGGCTGGTTACCACCGTTGCCGAGGTAGCTGCTAGACATGCCGCCGCCACATAGAGGTTGCCCACGGTGGTGAGGCTGCCGAGCAGAATGAAAGCTATCTGGCAGGCGACTACACCGAGGCGCACCGACAACAGTGGCGGCAGCCGCCGAGTCACGCCACCCTGCAGAAGGGATGCGATGAGGCCAACGAAGCTCAGTAGTCTGCCATTCTGGGCGGCGCCGTATCCGAAGAGGTCAAACGTCATGAACGGTAGCGAGAACTCCATGCCGGAGAAGAACAGCAGGAAGACAAAGTGCACAGCGTTCAACATAAAATGCGAGTTGGTTCGGACCTGCACCTGCTCGTGCCGGGGCGGCGAGGCTTTGGCCTGCTTGCTGCCATCCGGGGCGGCCGCCGCTGCTGCCTTGGTCTTTGCCGGAAGCGTCTCGGGGAGGCAGTAGTATAGGTAGACTGTCTCGGAAACGACCAGGAAGAGAGAAAAGCCGGCAGCGGCGGCAAAGGGATTGGCTTTGATAACATCAATGGTGCTAAGCCATGCGCCTAGGGCAGGGCCGAATGTGAACGCAACCGAAAAGCAGGCGCCAATGAGGGCCATGGTCGAGCCGCGGGACGAGTCGTCAGAGATATCCGTGGCAATGGCCATGGCCAGCTGAACGTTGCCTTCGGACAGGCCGCCGACAATTCGCGAGAGGACAAAGGTGCGGAAGTCAACCGCCACAACCCACAAAAGCACCGACAAGATGTTGCCCGTCATGCTCGTCAGCAACGCAGTACGGCGGCCATACCGGTCAGAGAGATGCCCAATGACGGGCGAAGCAACAGCCTGTAGAAGCCTTGCAGAAAAGGTGAAGAAGTTAGCCTCTGGACGGCCGGTCCCCCGTATTTTTCTTTGGCGACCATGGCCGGCTGGATCCACCGCAACCCCGACTCCGATTCTTTTTCTTACGAGAAAAGGCTTCCCAGTGCGCCGCCGAGCAGGACAATATCGTAGCGAGAGTCAATTGGCCGTGCAAAGGAGGCTTTGTATGCGTTCAGGTAGTCCAGGACTGTCGCGAGCAAGGTGGGCGAGCTGGCGTCGCTGGTGCGGCGCGTCGCTTCGGCATTGCGGTAGAACTCGAGGAGACTCGGAAAGAGCGGCAGAATGAAGGTAAACGAGATCTAGAGCTGTCAGCAGAAGCTTTCGTACAGATGTGGTCTGGACGGAGGGTTACGGACCAGGTCGAGTAGCAGAGAGAAGACGACAACTTTAAGGACCTTCTTCCGCCGCGCAGGTTCAATAGAGGAGGCTGCCATGGTGTATGTCGGTGTAAGAAGATCGGGATACGGACAGCCAGACGCCCGGCTGGAGCTGTGGGAAGAAAAAACGTGGACAGATGGGAAACGCCGGCGAGGCGCGGAAAAATGGCCTCCAGCCCAGTCCAACGCTTGGGCTAGAAACCTATCGAAAAGGTGCGGCGTAAGTCGGAAGATTCGGAAAGTGGTCCTGGGTAACTGGCACTGGCGATGAGATGCATGCAATTGTCAAACGTCAAGAGTCGGCCAGCGACATTGGTGGCCAGGTTTGTTGAGCAACTTGTCCGTCGTGTCGAATAAATAAATCAGGCCAGCGCGGGTTCCGCCTGAAAACTCCACTGTGACAACGGAGTCAGTGCGGCACGCTCCTGCCCAATAGGTGAATTTCCTATTGGCCCCTGAGAGGGAAGGAGCCTTTGGTTGCCACGTTTCTTGTTTCCCATGTCATTGCCATTGCGAGATCCCGATTGGCCTGCAGCTCCAGCCTTTCAGCCTCCCCTCACAACAATCGCAACATCTCCATCACACGTGACTGTAGTGTCTGTCAAGTTCAAAAAGGAAAGCGATCGGCATATGAACGTGACAACTAGAATGGAGATGGCCCATGAACTTTATGATTGCACTGAACAAGAGCAGACTATCGAGTAGGTATCCAAAAAGACGTTCTGGGAAAAATATGGAGTATAGAAAGAGGCAGAGGCAGTGGCAAGACCGAGCTCTGCGTCGTATCAGAATCGTGTCTTCAGGCCCCAACCTACCTTTGATACTTTTGCGGCAAACAGGGCAACCAGCGCACCGACGTAGATGGCCGTGGTGAAGACAATCAAGCCCCAGTACTCGCCGTGGTTGGCCGTCAGGATATTGCCGGCAACGGGGATGCCGATCAACGTTGCGACCGACACAACAGTGTAGCACGTAGCGTAGTAGCGGCCATAGTTGGTCGTCGGGCACAGGCGGCCAATGCTTATGGGAGACAGGCCGATATTGCTGCCGCTGGTAAAGCCAAACAGCAGCGCAAAGATGATGATGGGCGCGGCCGCCGCGCTGTTGTGATCACCGCCAGTGTCAGTGCTTGTGTGCGTCGTGTCGAGCAACGACGATGATAGCCACACACCGAGGCATACCACGATCGCCATGGCAATAGTGACCATGTTGGTGTTGAAGGGGCCGACGTGGTCCGCGACGTAGCCAGGCAGTACACGGCCGACAACCGAGCCAGCATTTAAAACGGTCACGGCGCGTGCCGCAAACGATGCCGTGAAGCCGCGTGACAGAGCGTACATGGAAATGTACGTCAGCGGAATGAACAGCGCAAACTCCACGAGGAAGATGCCCACGGTAGTGAGGGCAAAGGGAATGTTGCGAAAGATGCGGATGTCGGGGTGGGCACTGGCGTCAAGGGCGGGCGGAAGACGGGACCGCAGCAACAGGTTTGAGCTGCCGGCAAGCACCAGTGAGACCAGGGCAAGGGTGCGGATGGCCCAGCCCCAGCCCACACGGTCGAACAGACTCTGCAGCATCAGCGGAATGCACACACCGCCAATGCCGCCACCTGTCGATGCAATGCCGGTCGCAAAGCCTCGGCGTTTGCTGAAGAAGTGCCCGACAGCGGCAACGGAAGGCGTAAATATCAGCGCCAAAGCCAGTCCATTGAGCAGGCCAAACGCGAGGATGAAGTGCCAGAACTCTGCAGAGCGAGTTTGTTGGCATGCCGTCAGCGGCGGACAAGCCGAGGAAGTGACGCAGACCTGGAAAAGGACGGGAAACGAGGCAGACTTACTCGTACAGATGCTCAGCAACACGAGGCTGGCGACGAGACAAACCGTGCCGCTGAGGATTAGCCAGCGAGGGCCGTATTTATCAAACACGGGGCCGATATAAACGCCTGCGAAGAAGCATACAAAGGCATTGAGGGAGAAAATCCAGCCAATGGTACCCTGTGTCTTGTCGGCAAGCTGGTGTGTCGCAATATAAGTTTGCAACGTGGCAATGCTGTTCAAGATGCCCAGCGACGAGAACATGGCCAGCCAGGCGCCCAGGACGACAAGCCAGGCTTGCAGTCCACCCTCCGGAAACGTCTCTGTTTCGAGATCCGTACTTTGCGTCGTCACCACGCCAGTCGGTATGCCCGCGTTTCCGGCGACCTCCTCGCCGTCCCATCCACCTGGACGAGTGGACCCCCGATCAGACCGCTGGTCCACCGCCGTCGCCGCCTTGCCAGTGAGCCGCAATGTCGCCAGCTCCGTGTGCGTGCCTGGCGCTGGCAGTTCTTTGCCAGACTTCCGTTGTGCCCTTTCGGGGGTTTGTGTAGTCGTGTCAGTGCCGTCTGTTCGAGTATGGCTGATTGCGTTAGCAACGCCATTGTGGCAGCCTTTGCGGCCGTTGCCAGGCTCGTCAAGCGAGACGCTGGCGCAGCCGCTGTCGCTCGACGTCGTAAACTGCTCCACGTGGAGGCTGGCCCAGTCTTTGCCGTCAGCGTCGTCGACCATCGTCCTCCTGCCACCATCCACCGCCCGGACCAAGCAACCGGCTCGGCCGGGACACCCTTTTCCAGCTGGGTCGAATAAGTGTGGCCGAGACACGCCTTGAGTCGAGATGTGCGGAACGAGTGACTTTGATGTAAAAAAAAAGGATCAACACAGTGCTAGTGGTCGGCGACGTAGGATAGAAGCGGGAGGCAGTATTGCTCGAAAATGAAATACAAGGGGAAGTGTAGGGAGATGAGGTTGGAAGGATAAGAAAGGCAGCTCCAAAACTCAAGAGCAGAAAGCAACGAAAGGTAAAAGGATGGGCAAGGGGAGAGAAGAGAACGGAGGAGCAAAGTAGCAAAGATAATCAGCATCGAATTGGAGCACAACAGACAACGGGAGAAGCGAGGCTAGTCTACGGAGTAGACGTCTTGCTCGAGGAGAGACGGAAGGGCCTCAAGTGGGACTAGACTTGTCACAATCCGGAAGCACTTGGGGATAGACTAAAATAAGCATTGTCCTGTGCATCTTGGGCCGTGCATCTTCCAACATGAGCTGCGGTAGGTAGTTTTTCAGAAAGAAAGAAAAGAACTCAGCGCCACTGCCAGTAGGACTACGCCAGCAAGGGCCGTGCTTGTCAGCTTCCTGCCAGCGCCTTCCCTTCCTGGCTTCAGTAGACTGGTATCGCTTCCGTCGTTAACTCCGCCTGGCGGCAGCAACGCTGGGATGAGTGGGATGAGGAGGTTGACTTCTCGAGGCACTTCTCGGGGCACTTCTCGGGGCAGGCAACTTTGGTCTTGCGTCATGGCAGAGTGCTCGAGTCTTACGTACATGGAATCACGAAGGAGACAATGCCATGGCCTGGCGTTGGTATGCCAAACGTCCTCGCACTGCAAGGGTTCCTGCGATAGCCGAATCCTGGCCGCTGGTTGGCCCGGCGCTCCTTGTGGGGCTCTGTTTTCGCGGCCGGCCGGCAGCTTAATGCCCAGAACGGACCACTCCGTAAAAAGTCGACACATCGCATTTTTGCCTGCCGGAGTGGGGAGGGGCGACCAGTCGCCGAATTTCGCCTTGTTTCGCTTCACACCCGCACCATTTGTTCTCGTTCTGTTGGTCTGCTCTATTCTTCCTTGCCATCGCTACCACCAGTGTCACCGTCATATCCAATAATGCCAATACTCTCAGCAGCCGACCGTACTCGATTGAACTCATATTCGAGACGGCTGGTCATGCGATTTCTTGTCCAAGCACAACCTCGCCGGCTTGCTAAGCAGAAATAAGCTCACGGTGGAGCAAGTCCAGCGTCGAGCGTCGCATCAGAGAGGGGAGGCGGGGGCCGTTGGAGCTTGGCCGTTCTGTTGGCTGTCCACACCACCTGCCTGCAATGGGCGCTTCCAAATCGAGCTTCCCCCAGTGTCGACGACGGCGGCGGCAATGCAACCACAGAAAGCATTTGCCGAGTTCCGGTACGGCCGGCCATCACGTAGCGCATTGCAGAGTTCGTGCAAAACATTTAAAATGAAATGTGCATATCCCTCGAGTGCCCCTTTGGGAAACCCCCCTCCCGCCCCGAGTCTTGGCATCCGCCCGCCGACTGGCTTCTGTCCCGGTGCCGACCCTTTGCTTCGTGGCCCCACTTGCGTCTTGGTTGTGGTATTGTGAGAAGTCCCCTTTGGGCGATTGTCCACGGCTTTACTGGGCCTCCTGATTGGCCAGGCATTCTGTACGGCAGCTGCTAGATCCGAACCATCTGTATTGGCACAGCGTAGTATCGCCTATTCTTGAAGAAGAGCTGCCGCACCGGCCAGTGGCGGCCACAAGAAGGAACCATGGGACTATTCCAGGAAGCAAACAACGCAAGCTCCGGTGCGTTGGTCTGCCTCATCCTTGGTCATCGCCATCATCGTCTGCCTCTTCCACAGTGGCTTGGTGCATGGGCAGCCGCGCTGTTGTAACTGTTTGCGGTGCACGCGATGTACTCGCACCTGAGGCTGCGACTGGGGCATTGCTGCCACTGATACCGCCAACGGCGGGCACGGAACTCGCCAGATAGCCCTCCCTCTCGAGCCGGTCCGCCTCTTCGGGCTCCAGGAGGCCTCCAAGGCCACGGCTCTTGTCCAGTTTCCGTCGTACCACAGTTGGAATGAATGCCGTCACAGCCTCTTTCTGTAGATCCCGGATGACCGGCTTCGCTTCGTAGACAGTCTTTGCCTCCACTGGCTTGGGAGGAGCGCGGGCCACTGTGACTGTGGAAGATGGCGTCACGGTCGTGGTCGTGTCGCCCTGTTCTCCACCACGCCCACCACGACCGCCATCCCGGCCATCTCCTAGAGGCTCGATGTTTGCGTTTCGGCGTGCTCGTCGTTTTGCGTACCACTCATCGAGGTATTTCTTCGCTATGGGCGGTGGTGTATCCCGTGGCATCGGAATGCGCCTCACTTCTTCTGGTACGTCGCTGTCACCGCTGCTGTTGTCCACGTCGGAGTGGCGCCGTTTTTTACCAGACCCGTCCCATCGGTCATGTCCATGCCGCGGCGGACCGCTGTGGCTAAATGTTGGCGCCTTGTCGCCCAACGCGTCACGCGCCTTGCCCACCGCCTTGAGCTCCTTCTCGAGGCCTTCGAGCACCTTCTCCTCATGCGCAGTGAGATTTCCCCCTCCTTCTGCGATTGCTTTCAACTCCTCAATCTGCTGGCGGATCCGCTCCGGGTTCTTCTTGGCGAGGCGTTCATTGCGAGCTGCTGCAACATCCGCCTTTCCTGTGGTGTGAAACAGCTGTGTTAGTTTTTTGGGATATCGACCTCCAAGAGCATTGAACGAGGTAACACCAACCTTTCCTGATAGCCTTGGCCTTGTCAGCCTTGCGCTGGGCCTGCACCGGATTGTAGTTTCGTTCTTTTGGCATCGTCGTGAGTTGCACAGCGAGACTGGCTTCGACGTGGTCGCCTTGAGTCTTGACTCCAATTGAAGGGAGAAATGCGACGTTTCAATTAGTCAGGATTTCTTATCTTTTATCGGAAGCACATGCTCCACGTGACTATTCCCCGCTTCCCAGGGCTAGCGCGCACACAAATTGCGTCTCAAACTTTTGCGTAGTTTTCCTGTCATCATCCAAAAATTCATCTCGACCACTACCCTCCGCGACTTACCATCGACAACCACAACACCCTTGCAGCTCCGGATACTACGAACACGAGCTCCATACAGCAAACATGGGCAAAGTTCACGGCTCTGTACGTTCAGGCTTCCCTTGTGCTTTCCCCGGTCACCGACCGATGACTTTGCGAACACGAATGCTAATCCTTTTCTTTCTTCACAGCTCGCCCGCGCTGGCAAAGGTATGATTTGGCACTGCGCTCACTGCGCTCCCCTGACGCCGATACGCAAACTCCCGTCCTTCCTCGACCCGTCCTTGTCGAGGAGATTGCAGGCGTCGGCAGTTTTCTTGCTGATACGTATACTGACGTTTTACTCTCACGAACAGTCCGGTCGCAGACTCCCGTAAGCAGACCTCACCTTCAATCGAGCTACGAGCGATGGACCGGCTAGTCGGAGTTGCGTCGTGTCTGGAGAAAGCCTTGAGAAAACAGAACTGTTGCGTGGCCGGTCTCGTACTACCGGCGGCACTGCTGCAGGTTCCCTTTCCGATAGACGAAACGACATCGTGATAATTCTGGAGGACCTGCCGACCTGCAGCACAAGACCACACGCCTTTTTTCGTTTTCCTCGAGGCCTCCCAGGCCGCGCCTTCACGACCGGCATCCACATGACACTTGAGTATCGCGCAGACTACTGACGAAACCGAACCACAGAAAGTTGAGAAGCAGGAGAAGAAGAAGACGCGTATGTTCTGCCTAGATTGTTCTTGGACCACCCTCCTCGAGGCGCCGAACTGACATGATTTCTCTCTCTGCAGCCAAGGGCCGTGCCAAGAAGCGGTTGACTTACACTAGACGTTTCGTCAACGTCACCCTGACCGGCGGCAAGCGCAAGGTGAGTTTCCAATTGCTAGAAGACGACGAATATGGCGGTTCCATCTGGACTGCAAGACATCTGAGCCGTAAGCTGATGGGGACCAATCCAGATGAACCCCAACCCGGGCACATAAACGGAGGACGCATAAGAGTTTTTTTTCCTTTTGCAAACGTTTGTTCAACCTCATCTTTCGTTTTATGTTGCCTTTCGCCACGTCGTGGCTTCAAGATTTCGACTCTCGGCATTCTCTCGAAATGTTTGGGTGCCTCTCGAAGGCACTTTTTCTTCGGCCTGCTTTTTCCACCCTACCTGCTTCGTTGCCGATCCGATGAGCAGAATGCGTTACGACAACAGCCTTCCGAGGACGACAGAGACCTTCTCTGCGTTTGTTGTCGGAGGGGACGCAGAGTTGTGTGAGGAGGGGAGGCTTTGAAGGAAAAGCATACTACCTTCTCAGAAGATAGATATGTAGTTTGAGAAATTGAACCGGTCGAGCTTGGAACCCACAGTATCATTTCGCCAAAAGTGTCTAACGTCGTTTTGATTGCTGCCGTCTTGGTTGAGGTTCGGAAACCCCCGTCTCCCTGCGGCCTGCCGCAGCTCATTGGAAGATGTCTTACAGGTAGTAGACGCGTTCTGGGTCAGTATGTGATACCGTGCGGTGACTCGGAACAAGAAATGCCCTTGCAACATCCCCTTGCATTTACGACAGTCTCCCTTTCATGGGGCATCCGGAGCATTTTACCAAGCCGTGCTTTTTCATTCATTCAAACTGCCCTCTTCATTCAAAATCATTAACTCGTACCTGACTACCTGACCAAATCTATGTCCGCCTGCCTGTTGAATCCAGTCATGCTTGTCCCAATCCCACGGTCAAGATTGCCTCATGCTTTGAAAACCCCGGTGCTAAACAGAAACGGTACATGCCAAATCTAGACAAAGTAAAAAAACCCATGATCGTAACAACATTTCATTGGAAGAAAAAAACAGCATTGAAAGGAAAAAAACAAAAACACAGGCGCCTAATTGCTGCGGCGGGCGAACATACGGCCCAGCAAATGCGTCTTTTGAGCGACATGGGTAGAGTGCTCCGACGATGTGCGAGGCGAGGGTGTGTTGATATCGTCCTGGCACCAGTCGACGTCAGAGAAGCCGGTGCTAGCTTCAGTGTTCAAGGTGCTTGTGCGGTCAATCGTGGATATGCTGGAAGCCACAGTACTCGTGCCTCCAGTCGTAGCGACAGAGAATGCAGACGACGAGCTATAGTTCTTCTTCCGGTCATTGTGGCCGTTGCCGTCGCTATTCCTGACGGAAGCAACGGAGCTCTTCCCGCTCATGGATGCCTCGCGTGCATGGCCGTTGCCCTGACCGCTGCTCGCCGAAACCTCGGCGCTGCGTGAGCGTCGAGAGAAGATATTGCGGACGAACTTGCGAACCGCATCATCCTCATCCGAGTCGTCCTCGAAAACAGAGACGTTTGGCGCGTCCGTCCGAGACGGTAGGGGAGGCAGCGGATCGTGCAGGCGACTGGGGACATCGAATGCACCCTTGGCGGACGGCTGCTGCCTGGTCCGGCGCAAGTTGAATGTCGACGCTTTTTGCGGCACACGGGGCGTCAAGGTTGCAGAGTCATCTTTGGTAGTTGCTGTAGCGCGTGAAAGTGACTTGGAACGAGCGCGTAGATTTCCAAGCGACCGATGCGGCCGGATGGCTTTGTGAGAGTCGGATTGACCCTCTTCCTGAGGCGGGAAACTACCAAGAAGCTTCCGGTGCCGTGCTAGCTGATCTTCCCAGGATGTGTTCTGCTCTGACTTTGCAAGATCTTGCCGGCATGGCTGCTTCTCCATGCGTGACTGATGGTTCTTGTCCGTGATCGTATCTGCGGTTCCCGAGGTAGTCAACGTCTTGGTGCTGCAAGAGGACGCCAGAGAAGGCGACCCGGGTGCTGATGCAGGTGGTGGCGGCGGCGGCATGGTTGGAGGAGGAGGGCGTGCATTCATGTCCCCGATCAGAGACGAGGGAAAAGGCAGCGTCAGGGATGTAGGTGTAGGAATGGCAAACGGGGAAAGCTTTGGGATAGTAGGTAGGGGGGGTAGTGGCTCTGACGGTGCCAAAGCGCAAGAGTCATGCATTCGCGGCAGAGAGCGGCAGGCTCTCAGGCTCTTGGGCGACGGTGGCGTCGAGTCCTGGTCCACACGATGGTCCAACGGAGCTGGTGGCAATGGAGACAGGCGCAGGCGCACGGGCAGCTTGGCTGGTGGCTTGCCCGAAATTTTCTGCTGGCGCTGCTGTCGACGTTGGCGCAGATTTATCAGCACATCAGCCTCTCCATCCCGAAGTGAGTCGTCCACGCGTGTGAGGGCGTCGCTTGGAATGAGAGTTTCCTGCGACGGCCCCGTCCGATAAAAATAGCCGTCACACTTTGTCTCGACCTGCGCTTCGTCCTCTTCTAGAACGGGAGACTCAATAGGCGTGTTATGGAACCGCTTTGCGGTAGAGTTTGAGCAGGCACGGGCACGAGCGGGCCGTGGGAGTCCCGGAGAGACAACATAGGACTTTGATGGCGACGGAGACGAGGTAGTTGCCAGAAGACCAGCATTGGATGACTCCCATCCAGAAGGGGAGTGAAGTGTCAGGGGATAGCTTCCCAAAGTTGGCGACATGGCCTCTGGGGTGGTAGCTGCGGACCAGGTTGATCCAGACTCCGCCGATGACGTGCGGTTCGAGGCCACGGAGCTCGTACTGCTCTCGCTCCCGCGCCTCGGCGTTGCAACGTATGATAGTGGCACCTTCGCCGGCTGCACGTTGACTGAAATGAGGCTACCGTAGCGACGACGCTGGTGAGAAGCAGACGCCGGTCCGTGACCTTGATATGCGACCCAGCTGGACGGACAATCATGGGACTGTGACCGAAGGTGGGAGTTGGTGTTGTTGTGGCCGGCATGAATGCTTAAGTAGCTGTTGACATGGCTGCTGCCAACAGAGGATGTCTCGTCGATGTTCTGGCGAGTGAATCCAGAGGAAGTCGAGCGTTCGCCACTGTAGGCAGCGGCATCATAACGATAGTCGACTTGTGGTTGCGTCTGAGGTCGACGGTGGCTGTAAGCGGCGAGCTCAGAGGTGGCCCGCTTATGGTCGTAGTTCATGACGGATGGGGTGAAGGTGCCGTGGCCGCGGAGGGTAGGCTGGTTGGGGACGTCGGGTCTCCTTGGACCTTGGCCAGTTATGTATTGAGGACGATGGGAAGCTGCTAGGAACTCGACGGGAAGATGAAAGCTCGACAAAAGTCATCCAGGAACAGGTTAAGAGAGGCAAAGCAAGAAACAAAGATAGCCCACAGCTTCATAAAGAGGAAAGAGAAAAACTTTTACAACCATGACCCTTGCAAGATCACTCTTTTAGGGAGAGCATCCATCTTAAGTCGAGGTGAAGGAGGATCCACAAAACGAACCGAAGTCTCTTCGCGGATGCACCCAAAAACCATAGCTTGGGAGGGCGCGACTGATCTGCGGGTACGCTTGCTCGCAAGGGCAATGTAAACAGAAGAAGGTGGGAAGAGGGTCTGGAATGCTAGCTGAGGACACCAATGGGATGATCCTCAAAGCTGCAGGGAGGGTGGCAGATGGGTCTAGAAAGGGAGAGGTATGTGGCAAAGTTCTTGTTTTTCTTGCCTCTCTCCCTCAATCCTCCCCAAGCCTCCCCCCCCGTGTTTTCGGCGGGCTCGAGGTGCCAGGAGCAATACTCCGTCCGTACCGATCTTGGTGTCTGGGTCGATCAGGACAGCTTTGTCGAGAGGCTCCACAAACACGGCGGGTCTCTAAGCAAGGCGTCGGCGAGCAGCTCCCTGTAGGGAGGCGAATGCTGCAGCATACGAGGAAAGGAAGCAAGGTGTCATTAGTACGGAGTATGTACGGATGCTTCATACATACTCTGACCTCTGGAAGAAATCCGTAAGCCGACAAGACGGTAGAGCACGGGCAAACACGAATTTTCGCACACGCAAATCGACAAGTCGCGACTCCGCAACGGGCCAGGGGTGGGACCAAGGGGGTTGTCTCCTTGGAGTGCTACTCCATAGACACAGTGTGTGGGCCAGAGAGGCGAAAGTGAAGAAGTCGAAGGTTGTGGCGAAAAAAGCACCGAGCGGGAAGAATGTGCAAATAAGCTTAGGCGAGGACGCAAAGTAAACAGACCACAGCGCTGTTTGTTGATAGCAGGACGTGCCGATGAATGTGTGTTGGTATGCTATTCCTGTTAGGAACGCGTAGTGCCTTGATAGCGGTGGTCGCATGCCTCGTCTGTGAATCCCCAGGCTCATCCGGACCACAGCAGCCTAGCTGAGGGTCTCTGGGAGGTAGCCATCTTGGTGGCATTCTGACAGTGCGACGCCGACCGAAGATGGTTCCGTGATGTACATGTACACCAGGGCTCTAGGACTCCATGGCTGGCGGATACAGAGGTCGATCGAAAAGCCTAGTCGCATGTGATGTGTGGATGAGAACGGCGGGCCTAGATGGTGTCCGAGAAGCTCACAGAAGCAAGGGACCATCAAGACCAGCACGATGGCGGCCAATGGTAAGCGTAAGCATGCGTAACGGAGAGAGGGCGTTACTGAAGGGAGCGTACGGAGTACGTAAAAAGGGAGCGCTGAGTCAAAAAGCCAATAGGACAAAACAACGCACTTTCGCGCTAGAGTGGAAGAAAGGGGAAGTCGCGGGACGGACGCGTTCAGTGGAGGAAGGAAGCGCAAGGGAGTGCTCCGTACTCCACACTACGGAGTACATGTAGACAAGATATCTCACGTATGAGGTAAGCATTTGTCTGGCGATGATCCCACCGTTTGGTGCAGCTCAAATTCGGCAGTCAAAGGAAGAGGATTTTTGGACCCGCAAGGTCCAGAAGCTGTCCCAATAGCCGGTCCCAGCAGAAAGGAGAGCCGGCGCCATAGCCACGACGCCATGTAACATCGAAGCGAGTACTCCGTTCTCCGTGTGGAATAGCTCAAGATCTCTGGCTGTCAAAGATAACGGTGAGCGGTTCTGGGGTAACATACGCTTGTGCTTACTTCGTACATACCTACATGTACATGTAAACGGCGACTGCGTTCCGTCTCCCGCAATGCTTTGTTTGTTGTCTGTCTGTTTGCTTGTTTGTTGTCTGTCTGTCTGCTTGTTCAACACCATGTTCAACACAGCTTCAAGCATGCCATACAGAAAGCAAGTCCGGTGTCCTTGGCATGCTAGTCCCAGGACTGAGACTGGACATTTCAAGAAGCATTCCCAGGTCAATGTGCGCTGGAATTTTGATTACGGATACGTCGCCGAGAATCTACCATGGGGTCTAGACCAGAGGTCCGTCTACCGCTGGCCCCGTCGGCCCCAGCCGGCAGACTACTAGTCAGACCTCTGCTTATGCACAAGACGAAGGAGTTGCCCGTAGCCATCAGCTCTGGGCAAATGCCGAGCTCTCTCCATCTGGTCAGAAAGTCATCTACGCCCCATGACCGGGACGACTCTGGCCAGATTGACATAGTTCCACAGGGCTCGTCGAGTGTCAACCACCACTCGAGCTGCAGGAGGCAAGAAAACCCTAGCGGGTGCCGCACCACACCTCTGACCTTGTGGGTGGACAGCAGTCCTCCCGAAACGGCAGCGATCGCGGGAACTTGCATCGTTTTCGCTTGAGGCCGTGTCACCAGGACTGCGCCTGGTCCCGGTAATGTCCGTCGCGCAGCAAATCAGCTCAGCCGCAGCGAACCGAGAGAAGCAACCTCTCTCCAGAGGTCGGACTTCCTCGAGAGGCCCTCGAGAAGCGAGCCACGTAGCAAAATAATGGAGCCTCATATCCCACTCCACTACAAACATCGGACGTGGCCAGCCGAGTAAACGTCGCTGCGTCCTCGTTTGTGTCTGTACACAAGCGCTTCCCTCCCCGCGACGGCGTACAGCAGAGTTACCATCCAGGGCGTTGCAGCCGCATTGGCACTGGCAGGTGGCGCAGATGCTTCCTTCGCAGACCACCAGACCAGTCGACCAAGATACTGCTCCGTAGATCGTTTCAGGTTAAGGAGAGTAGGACGACCTCCCCACACCCTAAAGTGCTTGTGGCGTCGCACAGCAAAGCATCGCAGGGCAACACACCGCCTGCTTCAGCAGTCTTTGCCCCTTCCAACAGAAGATCGGAGCGCTTGTTGGCCATCGGCAGTCGATGGGACTCCAGTGAGCCTTATGTGCAAGTAAAGTACTCGGTAAAACAAAGATGATGGAGTGAGGGTGTTCATGCTTACGGAGTATGAGAATGGTCTGGGCTCGTATATATGGTCTCACCGAATCTTCGCTTTGGGTTCTGGCTGGCTGTCGCCACAGAGCTGAGCCTGGCGGCTAGCCCTTTTACAGACTAGCTCGCTTATTAAATAGTCAGCCTCCTCGCGCCTCGGTGGAAGTTGAGAACGACGAGGAGCATGCTGGAAAAGTCTTTTCAGGAATTCCGGGTGTGTCAAGAAGGAAAGTTATGCTTACAGTGCAAATGAGGTGAGCCGTTGTCTCTGACTCTCGTTGGCGTCGCAATAAGACCGACATGTAAGATATGTTGCCCCTTCATCCCAATATACGGAGTAATGTCGAGAAAGAACCAGCTCTTCCAGGGGGCAGGACCTTAATCCTCCAGGGGGCCGCTGATCACCCAACCAGTGGCGCCTGGTTCGCTCCTCTCTGCACCACGCTGCACAGGCCCCTGCCGAATCAACCCGCTAATGTCTTTGCCCCTACCAAAACTGTTCCCCATTTTCCCTCCCACTTCTTCCCGGACGATCGAAGATCCATCGCCACTCCCATTACCGACATGCCCCTCAACTACCATCGTCGCCTCAATCGAACGCTTCTACAAGCACATATCTGATCGCTACATCTTGATTACAGTCCCTGCTTTTACGACTGTTACTGCCGATGCTGCAGGAGGCGCTCCTTTTCACTACAGACATCACTACTGCCGCCATTTATCTGTCGCTTTCTGGTCTCCCCATCGCACGAAATGGACGACTACACACATTCGCTTTTTGGTGCCCCCCAGCCCTTCCAGCAGCAGTTCATTGGCATCCCCCCCCTCACACCCTCGCACTCTAACTCTGCTGCTTCGGAGGACTACAATACGACCTCTCCACCGGTAGGTTATTCTTCGAGACTCGGGAAACTTGGGCCGACGGGGACGTCGAGGTCGGAGGGAAACGCAACGTTCGGCTCCTTTATGATCTGTTCTTGTTCACTGCCCGTCCCCCCTTTCCCCTTCCGCCTCTAGTAATCTAGCTTCATAAGTGTTCTCTTGCTAACGCTTGCCGGCGCTTCAACAGGACGGCTTCCCTGAGTTCACAAACGAGCAATTCCCGGCCTTTGGGACCTATGGCGTTCATTACGCCCACCCACCCCAGCAACCCATCTTTTCGGGCCCTCCCACGCCGCCGGGACCCCACCTGTCTCACTCGGCCGTGATGCCTAGCCAGCAGCAGCCGCCTCTGCCCGCACAGCAACAGATACCCGTCACCTCGGCATTAGCAAATGGCCCTACAATGGTCATTGACCAGCAAAGCGCTCCCGAGACCTTGCCTCTGCTGAAAACCGAGCCGCCTGTAATCGAAGACCTCAATCAACAACAGGAGCAGTCCCGGAGGGGAGGCTCCAACTCGGAGGATGAGGAAATGACGCCGGCACAGTCCCGGCGCAAGGCCCAGAACCGAGCTGCGTACGTTCTCTCCCCAACTCTTCCAACCCTATCCTTTACCCTTCTCATTAGCTGACACCTCTTTTTACTATATAGACAGCGCGCTTTCCGCGAGCGCAAAGAGCGCCATGTCAAAGATCTGGAGGCCAAGCTTGCCTCCCTGGAGGAGACGCAACAGAAGACAGTCACAGAAAACGAGAAGTTGAGACGCCACCTGCAGAAAGTCAACACCGAGAACGAAATCCTGCGGGCGACGTCTCTCGGAGGCGGTTCTCCTGGCACCGATGGCATGAGTGGCGCAGTAATGACGACGGGCCCTTTGACGTACAATCCGACTGACTTCTACACCGACCTGCTATCCAACCACGACATCAAGACGCCCAGCCACCGTGTCGCTACAGCTGCCTCGGGGGAGCGGCTTCTCGGCGCAGGTGCGACGTGGGACTTTATTGTCAACCACGAAACCTTTAAGCGTGGACTCGTCGACGTAGCCGATATCAGCAACCGGCTCAAGCACAAGGCCAAGTGCGACGGCCAGGGCCCTGTCTTTGAAGAGCGTGCCATTCTTGCGGCCATTGAGCAGAGCATCGGCAGTGGCAGCGACTCCCTCTTGTGAAACGTCAAAGAAAAGATGAGAGGAAAGGTAGCGTGCCCTTTTTGCAATGCCGTGACGAGAAAATAGGCGTTTGAGGCCGCAGCCTTTGGATCGGCAGGTCCATTCATGGCGGAAATATTGGTTTTGCATTTTGGTTTTGCATTTTGCTGGATTGCCCTCACTCATTTGTCATATTTACTTTCATATTCCCCTTTTCACACGTTCCTTAATTGTGCTGCCAATGTCCTTCACCTCTTCGTCAACCTCTTCGCAGCGAACAAGAGGCCAGTCCATAATCTACAGCACAAGAGCCCGCCACGCTGGAGGACATTGTGTATCTTTGTCTAGGGACTTCGAACTATGCACAAGCAATCAGACTCTCTTTTCAATGATCTCAGGGGTTTGCTTCAGGTACGGGGTGTGTTCTTCCAACGCTCACAACGTTCCGGGCCTATTTTAATGTCACATGTGACGAAAATGTCTGAAGGAAGTTTAACACTATTTGCAAGTTCAGGTTGAGACTAGATTAAGAAAAGAAAAACAAGTGAAAATTAAAGATTCATTGTATGTCGATACTATATATTTGTACTCCTGCCTCTGGCCTGTCGTCGTTATTAACAACGAAAGAATGTCGCGTCTGGAAGCACTTAACCCGGACAGCCGCACCAACTAGCACGGTACATGATGAAGGAAAGGATACAGAAAGGTGATGCAGACCTGCTATCGTCGTAGTCGAGGAGATACGAGAAACATATCAAACTTTAGAGGCAGGTATCCTGCTCTAGAAGAAAGTCCGACATGCAAAGGAGCCAGACGCGTCTATTTCCTCCTTTGTGTTGCGTTCGCGGCGGTCGAGACGGCTCCCGTAGAGGTTGCTGCGCCACCGTTGCCAGAAGACCGGCCGTTTGCTGGGCCTGCGCCTAGCTTTTCTGCCACTGCACCTTCCACGTAGGGATGTTTGATTGTAAGGCACCAAATGTCCAGATAGTCGCAGATGGTGACAATTACGTCGACGACAAACGATCCGTACACGCCGACGGCAATGCCCAGCATGCAGAACATAAATGCAACCTGGTAGACACCGTCGCCGAGAGCGCTTGGCCAGCCAAGAGCAAAATAGGACGGGCGCTTGCCCTCGCCGAACAGCAAGCTCGCAACGGTGGGCTCCAGCTGCTGCAACACCGGGCCCAGAGAGTCAACAATGCCCCATGCAAGAGGAAGCACCAAGACGTTGTAGTAGGGAAAGCGCAGATGTGAGATGTGCGCGGTAATCATCTGGCCGACGGAGTAGGCATTGACGATGCCGACAAAGAAGACAAAGGGGACGAGATGCGTGTGCAGGATTTCCGGCTGCAGGAAGAGGTAGGCCAGGACAAGTGCCCAGGTAACGAAAAAGGGAATCAGTCCGAGAAGAGGATGCTCGTTGCGGCTGGCCGTCGTTTGGCCCTCGGTCCGCTCGCCAGCCTCGACCTCCTTCTTCTCCTTGTACCACACACGCAGCACCGTCCGCGCCGACTCAGTTGTGTTGTACACAAGAACAATAGTTCCTTGCACCAAGTACCATTCCGTGAAGGACAGGTCTCGCAGGACGGACGGCAGGAGACTGACCACGCTGGCTGGAGCACCAAGAGTGGCTAGCATAGGCTGTTGCCAAAACGAGGCGCCACCAAGATAGCCAGTCAGGCCGTAGACGAAAACAAGGAGCAGCACACCTTCGACGGGTCCGTTCACAATCCCAAGGGTGAGAGTGTGTGTATGGTACTCCTCCCACGTCTGGACGTAGAATGTCATAAGCGCTACACGGAGGGTCAGATACACGGAACAAACAAAAAGGGAAAGAAAAGGCCGGGCATCACATACAGGCAAATAGGGTGGCCACCGTACTCCAGCCTTGACCCATGTTCTGCGAACCTGCGAAGAGCAGCACCTCGAGTGATGTGTTGAGAGCGTCGACGCCATGGTCGAACAGCTCGCCGAGGGGGCTGCTCTGGTGCGTCCTCCGACTGCGACGTGCGTTAGTAGCTTTCCAACGTGTCTTTCTCCTTATCAAGGTGGGCCTCATCACTTACGCTTGCGCACCGTCGACAGCGTCAAACGTCTGGTACAGGAAGAGGCCCGCCGCCCAGCTGTAGTATACCCACGAGGGGCAATTCTGGTCGAGCGTCGGATTGTACCATAGCAACGTGAGCAGATTGGCGACGACGAACATGAAGCCAGACAAAGTGATCAGGTTGGGGGCCATGCTGGTGGGAAAGCATGGCAGCACTATGTTGTTGTAAAAGGGCTTTAGGATGTACTTGGACGTCAGGCTGTGGTCGACGCCCGAGTACTTGTAGAGTTTGAGTCCCGGAAGGGACTCCTGTCGTAGGTAGACCATGGCGCTCAACGATGACCAGCGATTGCTCGTATCCGCCTGGATCTTGCGCAAGCTGAGAGACGAAAGAAAGTGGCGTCGATGTCGATGTCGAGGAGGAGAGGAGGATGGGATATCCAAGAAAGAAATCCAAAGAAAAGAATGGCAGCAGCTCGGGCGGCCCGAGAAACGAGAAAGGTGCACCCGAGTAGGACGACCAAGAAGACAATGCTAAAAACGGATAGGTGATGTAGAAGCAAAGCCTGGTAGGAGTCTTTGGACTGTGTTCCGTAGGCGGCAGCGGCCGGTGTGTCTTGCGAAAGCGCCAGAACACGTAGGAAGCTTCCCACAACAATCGTTATTGCGCGTGGGTCGCGCGTCTCTACCAAATTTTACCAAAGAGCTGCTGTACGTCATTAACGGGCCCCACTTCTACACAACTACGGACAATCGTAGTACGGAGTACGGAGTACGGAGTACATTATTAGGGCGGAACAATGCTCAAATTACGGAGTACAAAGTACCTCTAAAAGTCCTCTTTTACCAGCTTTGTCGAGTCGTCGTCAAAATCGACAGAGGCCAGCGACGGCCTCGCTTGCCGAGCACCAAGTGTTCGAAAGGATTGGGACTCTTCTAGACAATGGCATACTCAAAGAAATGGTGACAGCAAGAATATGTGCATGCCATTGGCGTGGACGAGAAAAGCCCATATCTTCCTCGACAAGCCAAGTTGTGCCCTTGAGCATGGCCTCTGATAATGTCTGACGAAGCTGGCGTAGGTGAACTCTTCTGCCAGTTTGGCTGATAGGTCTTGAGTCAGTGATTGCCTAGCTACTCCGTGTTACAACAGACCTTGAGATGCCTGTATCAAGGAATTGTCAGTCAACCAGAACCTCTTGTTCCGTTCCCAGTCCCTCCAAGCCCATTGCACAGTTTGAAATTGTAGGTTTTCTTGATTTTTTTGTGGAATAGATAAAAACAAGGTTGTATGATCACCGAGTAGACGCCGCATGCTTTTTTGAGCCCTTGTTGCCCACGCGGAAAGCTCCATCTTCGAGACGTTGTGCCTTCTGCTCAAAAGCCCTCCAAACGAACATCCTGTCCACCACCGAGAGCAACCCCCTCTCCATCACTTCAAACAAACACCTTAGCGGCTGTTGGCAGACACCCGCACAGGTGCGCCGCGGCTGCCCTGCTTGCTCAGGATGCGCTGGGTCTGGCCCTTGGCGGCAGCAGATGCCTTCTTGGCCTTCTCAGCCTTCTTCACCTTCTCAGCCTCGGCCTTCTTGGCCTTGATGTCCTTGAGATTGGCGTCGCGCTGGGCGGCACGGGCCTCGGGGCGCATGGCCCGGCGCTCCTTGATCACATCGAGAGAGGCACCGACAATCGCACGCTGCGACTTGACTGTCCGGCGCGAGCGCTTCTTGGCAACCTCCTGTGGGACGGTTAGTACATGTCGAATAAGTCGTTGACGGTGTGGCGTCAAAGCCCACGCCTTGCGCTATCTTCTCCGGTCGCCGATCAGCATGCTCTCGTTCTTACCTCAGAGATACCCTTGCGGTGCTGGCGACGGAACAGAACGGTCCAGGAGATGCGGCGGGGGTTCTTGCGCTGGTGAAACAGGGACTCCGATTTGCTGTTCTGGAAACGGAAGACCTTGCTGTCGCCACGGACGTACAGCTTACCCTGCAAAGAAAGCGAGAGATGTCAGTCAACATGGAACACTTCAGAAACTAAGTCTGTTCGCGGAAGGCAGGTCCCATCAGGCCTGTCTTCGCCCCGGCCGAATAGCTGCCCCTCTTCCTCGGACCCTTCCTCCGTGCAACGAAAAGTCGGTACGATATCGACACGGGGACGCTTAGAACGTCGAGTTCTCTTCTTATTGCTTGTCGTTGCTCGATAGCTTTACTGTATTGGTGATTGCGTCGCGTGGCTGTACGGTCTCCGTCGATCGTCGTCGTGTCGTCGTCGTCGTTGTTCTTCCATCCGCCTCGTTTCTCTATCGCACAACTCCTCCGCCAGCGGCTCGGAAACGTACCTTGCCTGGGTAGATCTTCTGACCCGAAAATGTGTCGTCGTAGATTCTCATCTTGGCGGTGGTGATGCTCTATTCGGGGTTGTCGATGTGGTTGCTGGGAAGTTCGAGGAGAATCAGACCAGAGAGGCAAGGGCAAAGGCGAAAAATCGTCCCTCAGATGGAAAATTGCTTAGTTTTGGCAATTCGTCAAAAATTGTTGTGCGTCTTAAGCCCACTTCGGCGTATTTCATTGGTCCATGACCAGAACCCATTGGGGTCGTAGTCTTATGAGCACGTGAACTTAGTCAGCACAACTGTCGCCTGTTTGACCTCACATCTCGTTCCTTCTCAGCTCGGACGAGCACGGAAGCAGCCACGCAATGAACCGGGCGGATGCTATCGCAGCTTGTGTCCTCGAAGAGTTTGAAAAGCTGCCGACTAACCGGAAGCCCGTCGTCCGCTCCAATGGTGTCCGTGAATGGGTCCCGCTGAGCGGTATTGTTGCCGAGTGTAAGCAGACGCTCCATGAATCCATATTGGTGATCGATCCGTCTGAAAACGAAACATCTACCCGTGTCAGATTTCTAACACTCGAGATAGTCAACGATGGCAGACTACTGTGCCTCTCCTTAGCGTGTGCAGCTTCCTTAATGGTTCTTTACAGAAACTGTTGCTCGAATGCTGACATCCGCGGCGCTGCAGGACTGGCATGAAATGCTTGCCGGCTTCAAAGTTATCTCTGGCCAATGGCGTTGGCATCCATGACTGGCACGCTGAAGTTCTTGCCTTACGCGCCTTCAACCGCTTTGTATTGCAGGAGTGCTGGAACGTCCTTTTGCATGGCGAAACCTCCCGATTTCTTCAGCGCCGACAAGCAACCGATCCAAAGAGCGGAACAGTGCTTAGGCAAGATGATGAGGGTCTGCTTGGTCTCTGTCACGAACAGCCCTTTGAATGGCGCCAAGGGGTTTCCCTACACATGTACTGTTCTGAGGCACCTTGTAAGAATGCCCTACCCATACAAAAATACCCGTAGTCTTGGTCTGGCTAATCAAAGACGACCAGGTGGCGATGCCAGCATGGAGCTAACCATGGCTGCGCAGGAAGATGCGTCGCCGTGGGGCCTGCCGTCGGACTCGGCCAGCAGATCCGCCGACCTGCTGGCTGGTCGCGGGTATTTCTCTCGCCTGGGCACCGTGCGGCGCAAGCCTGGCCGTGCCGATGCGCCGCCGACGCTGTCTAAATCCTGCTCGGACAAGCTGGCCCTGCGCCAGTGCACAACGCTGCTAAGCGGACTCGTGTCTATGTTTGTGGTGCCAAGCGCGGAAATCTGTCTCCGCTCGGTCGTTCTGCCGGAGTCGCAATACTCAAAGACAGGCTTCCAACGATGCTTCGCCATCGACGACACAGCTGCTGGCCGAATGGCACCAGTAGCGGGACATGCCTGGCCAGGGGGGTATTCGACAGTGCCCTTTTCCGTGCAGACGACAAGCATCGAGTTTGCGTATTCAAAACGGACAGGCGATGCAGCCGCGAGATTTGCTGCTGCCGCGGCAGCGACTGTAGCTCCCTCTGGCCACAGCCATTCGAATACAACGAGCAGCAACCTGTCGGTTTTGTGGACGCTCAACGGCGCCAACGAGGCCCTTGTTGGAGGTGTTCTACGTGGCCGTAAGGCATTCGATACGGCCGGTGCCAGTTCCGCGTCGCGCAGACAGATGTGGAAACTAGCACGGGCGGTCGCGGACGAGGCGCTGCTCCAATCTGCCAACGGGGATCCGGAAGCTGCACAGGCAGACAGCGATGCTACGCGACGAAAACTTTTCTTGCAGCAGCTCCAAGAGCAGTTGCGTGTGGAGACGTACGGCTGTGTAAAGAAGGGCTCGTTGCTTATGGCACGTCGGCGTGTTAAGGATGATGTCAAGACCCTCGCACTTCGTGGCTGGACGAGCAACGAAGGTGATAACGACTGGGGGCTGGACACTCACTAAACAAGCGAGAAGGAAGAGGGAAGAAGGAAGACATTGAGCAATTTCCAAAGGCCAAATAGAAAATAATAGTCCAACGACAAAGACGGCGCACGTCTTGCTAATCTTCCCTCGACTGCTTCCTTGGCCGGCACTGAGCTTTGTCTGAATTGTTGTATAGAAATGTATGCGTTTCTTTTCTTCTTTTGGCTGGTTTCTCTGACCTACAAAACCCTCGACTGTGCCCGATCGAACATGAATTCGGTTTACAACGCCGATGTACCGCCCGCGATATAGTGTCAAAATTCGTTCTTCCTACTCGACCTTGTCTTCGAACGTGCGGTCAACCAGGTCCGGAATGGCATCGTCATCGTCGGCCTCCGGAGTAGCATCTTCCTTGTCGCCCTCCTCACCGCTCTTCTGCAGGCTCTGGTAGCTCTCAGCCAGCTTCCGCAGCGAGGCCAGAGAGTCGGGGCCGAGCTGGTTCAAAATGCCGGGGACAAGCTCGGTGAGCTCCTTGTCCTCGCCATGGCCGTAGATGGCAAAAGTGTTGGACGGAACAGATGCGTGGACTGGAAAGGACAGGTACACGGTCAGTCATGACTTTGCAGAGGAAAGGATGTCGAAGTGTCACTTACCCTTCGGGGCGGCAAAGTGAATGACGTTGCCGTCGCTCTTGAACATGTTGACTTCCTCAATCTGGGCGATGGGCTGAACGTTGAGCTTTTTGAGCGAGGCTTGCAGCTTCTTGTCGTCGGCAGCCGACCGGGCCGGGGCACGCTTGACCTTTCTCCGGGGTGTGCCCTTGCCACCGATACGCGACACGGCGCCGAGCTTCTTCAAACGCTCCTGGATATCGGCCATGATTGCGGGTGTGTAGGTAGGACTGAGTCGTCAACTCGGAGCCACGGCGGGATAGATCAGAGTCTAGCAAGCGAGAGAGTTGGTCAGCAGAGAGACAATGTATGGGCTTGGTAGAACATAAGAGGGGTGCTGTGCTTGATTGGTATGAGCCTGCGAAGATGCAATGGTCCTAGAGTTGACCAGAGCAGGATCAACGGTGCAAGAGGGGTACCGAAGCGAAGGATAAATGACAGAGGTTGAGGACAGAGATGCGGTGGAAAGGTGGAAGGAGGTAGAAGGCAACTGTCGCAGCTAGGACAGGCTCGGAGCGTTCCTGCAGACACGAGAGGACCCGGGGTAACAAGCAAAAGGTGCAGGGAATCGGAGGGCCGAGGCCTGGAGGACCAAGGCCAAGGGACGGCCTCATGTCGTCGGGGTTCGCGCGAGGCCGGAGGACGGGCGGCGCTGAGCGGAGGGCACATACCAAAGGAAAGCGGAATATGTCAGCTTTGGCGATGGACACGGGTAGGGCGTCGGGGTTCGGTGGGCTCGCGGTAGGTGAGGAGCGAGGCAGGTTCGCTCAATAGACGGAGGGTGATTGGAAAAGAGGATCGGAGAGGTACGAGCAGCGGGTTTTTGCGAAGCAAGCAAGATTCTTTGGTTAATCCGGTTGCCGGATGGTACAGGTGCTCCGCGGTGACAATTTTTTTGCCTGGTACGTCCTCTTTTTTTCTCGCCTGACCAACAAACGGCGTGCTTCGCACACAATAATTTTCGCCGGAAGGCCCACATTTGCCTGCACCCCGCCTTTACATAAGCAAGAGCTGTCGCGTGGCGCTTGATATCGGCAGAAGGTGGCACTCATTGCCCAGCGACCTGGCGACGGCGAGGTCGGTGATGTCCATTGTTGTCCGGGCCATCCGCAAAACAAAACGCCATTCATTCTATATGTACAGTGTGTATCCAAGCATAACGCCAGTCGTCCCGTAACGGTGTATCGATGCTGAAGCGCGAGCCAGTCCTGGCGTGGATGCTGATGAGTCGCGAGTGAGGATGTCTTTCCGGACACCAAAATGCAGAGTGGAAATGAGAAAGAGGAGGTCCGCAATTCATTCCGTCGTCACCTTACCACAGAGCCAGGCGTCTCGGGTGGGAGGCCAGCCTCCTTGCGCAAGGCCTCGCGCTGCGCCTTGGCTTCCTCAGCCAGACGCAATGTCTCGCTCGCCTTGGCCTCCCGAGCAGCTCGGGCTTCGTTTTCCTGGACAACCCAGACTACAGTATGGTTAGTCACGATAGGCGGGTAGAACGACGGCCGGGGCGTACAGCGATCAAGGCGACTGAGGACGTACTTGGCTTGCTGCTCTTGGCTTGCCGCTTGAGGTTGACGAGCCACTCGTTGAACTCCTCCAGACGCTCTTCGCGGCGCTCGAGACTCCGCTTTTGCAGTTCCGGGTTGTACTTTTGAAACAGCTCCTCCTCGGTCGGCATTAGATAGACAGTGAGCATTGGGCCACCGACGGACAAGAGAACGCCGCTGCAGCAGAGGATTCGTCAGTATGGAGGACGGGAAAAGAGTCCGGAGATGGCGGACACTCACCCGGCTATCATTTTGGCCCACAGCCGGTAGTTGGTGGGTTTTTTGGGCATCGTGCTGGCAGGGGCGGCGACGGGGGTGAGGCTGTCGCAGGCTCGCAGCAGTGAGGCTGCGTTGAAAAAAGTCAATGCCTGCCGACAATGCCTGACGCGCTGTAGTCTCACGTGCGCGACTAGCTGTCTGCAAATTACGTCGCTACAATTGGTTGTACGGAATGCTTAGCGTGCAATGCCCAGTGCAGTGTTCATGCGCTGCGGAGCATTTTACCAGCGCGGCAGAGGGAATGGCCTCACGGGCAGACGCGGAGGCCAACAACGCAGGTAGGTATATGAACGTAGGTAGGTACCTCGATATGATAGCATCATCACTATGTCTCACCTAAATCAATAGGACTCAACTACGGTTGATCCGGGTTTTCCGAAAGCTCTGGATTGCCCTCTGGGCTCTTGGCCTGGGCTCCGGGGCTCGCCGTCCCTGTTCCTTATGCGGATCCTGGGCTGCTTTAGTGGACGGAGCGTCGTACACATTAGGCGTACCTATTCAGGCGTGGTACTTTGTACTCCGTACTCCCAGGACTCCGTACTCCCAGACACACAGCAGGTCAGAGGTAAACGACTTGAACTCAACATGAGATGCGAGGACCTTAGCGGCGGAAGAACGGACATCATTATTCGACTTTGCCACTATGGCACCGAGTTATTGCCGGCGTCGAGATCAATGACAAGTGCCTACATGTAAGATACGATGGCTGCCATCATGACCGCATCGGCATGTACCATCAGCAGCCAATTGCAGACTGGATCAGCGTCACCGCGGTTGGATCTGTCACAAGGGGTTGGTGTGCGGAGGCTTGCTTTGGTCTGTATGGATTGCGTATGGATTGGAGTATGGATATTTTGTTTGTTGTTTTCTGGTCCATTCTTCAGGTTTTGGTGACGCGGCCATGCCTCTTTGAAGGCTGCAGGTACCGACCCCCTGAAATCTTGACTTGCTTAAGTGGGGCAGTGGACAACACGAGCCGGCAATGGGGCTGCGATCAGGTCTAAGCGTAAACGGCGGCGATCGCACCACCTGCGAAATCTGCCATGCTGCGCCGTCTTAGCGTTGTCCTAGGCCGGTCACCAACGTGGCTGCACCCGCCTGGAAACGCGCTATTGCCAAAGAAAAATTTCCGTTTTTGCCTTCTGAAGGTGTTTCCAGAACCTCGAAGGCCTGCTGCTCGCTCCATCTCTCTGATAACTCAATACGGCCGTCACCCGTCTCTCGTTTCCTTTGTTCCTTTCCTGATAATTTGATTCTTTTTTTTCTTCTTTCATCCTTTTTTCAAAATTGCCGGCTGCTTCCACTGCGGTCACGTTGACTCGGATCTTTTGCTCCTCTTCTACCCATCACTGTCCTTCGTTTCTCGGTGCACGTTTCGACGTTTTTCTTCTCGACCTTCTTTCGCGGCCTTTTGAGGCCTCCGCGTTTTACCGATCTCAGTTCATAAGGCTTGTCTCTCATCGTTCTCCCCAACATGTATGTCCAGCGTCTCTGGCAGCTGCTTCTTGTGGCCCTGTCCTTTTTTGCAACCGCCCAGGCGCTCCGGCTTGACGGCCGCCTCTTCGAGCGCAGTGACCACGGCGCAGTCCTCCCACGCGCCGACAGCACTGCGGACAAGACGGCTGCATCCAAGGCATCCGATGCCTCAACGCCAACGACTAGTGCGGCGCCATCGGCGCAGGCGAGCGACCCATCCTCTTCTCCGGTAACCACGCCGTCCACGTCACCAACCACCTCGCCGCCCGGAACCACGTCGGAACCAAGCACGACGCCGACAACGAGTCCGACGACAAAGGAACCCACATCGACCGACCTCCCGTCAACCAAGACGACAAGCACTACGACATCATCAGGCGGCACGACCACGAGCCGGACGACGACAAAGGCACCCACGTCGACGTCCAACTCACAGCCGATCTCGACGAGCACATTTGTCACGACCATTACGCAGTCGGACGGCTCGACGACAGCCATTACAACTGAAGCAGCGACGACGCCTACACTGTCGCCGTCGAAGAGCAGCGGCACGTCTTCGGGCATGTCGACGCAGACACGCAACATCATCATCGGCGTGGTCGTCGGCGTCGGCGGAGCCATCGTCCTGGCCGTGATTCTCCTGGTAGCTTGGCGGATCTGGGGACGCAAGAAGTCGGCGGGCCAAGGCGACCCCATGCTGGACTACGACCCCAACTTCAACAACCAACCCGTGGGTCCGCTGGAAAAGCCAAGCAACGGCGTTGGTGCCGTGGCGGCTGGCACGCCGGGCCGGTCGCCGTTCCAGAGCACGCTCGAGAGCTACCACACGCCAACACAAGTCAACACAGCATCTAACTTTTAGGCTGTGCAAAGGTTCAGCCCTTGCTCTCCGCCGGTTGTCTCCGCGGATGTCTTGGGCGTGTTTTCTGCGTCTTCTCAGTCTCGGCATCTTAACGCACATATCGCGGTTCTCACCTTCATTGCTTTTGCCGTACAACCTTGTGGGGTTTGCGGGGGAGTTTGCCGGTACTTTTCCTTTCTTCGTTTCTCTTCCTGTCACAGATGATACATCCATTTTCGCACACACAAGCAAAACCAGCTTTACAACTTAATATAGCGATTGCTTTCCAAGTCCTGGCAAAGGTGCACACCGCCTGGAAACCGACTCATCCGCAAGACAGCATCACCGCGAATTGTTGCCATGTGTCTTGTTCAAATTCGGAGGACTGTCGATTCCTCTCGTGCCGCGACTTTTGCCTAATAGATGTGTGGCTGTGTTCTGCGGAGTCCACACCCACACGTGACTGTGTGGAGGTGCACTCTTTCCTCTTTCGGATCTGTCTCACAACCGTTTCAGGAGCGTCCACGACCAGCTTCCGACAAAAGTGCAGTGAGTGCATCCAGTGCTAGAATTTTGGTGTCGATGAACTTCATCTCTCATTTCGCTTCTTTTTCTCTTTCCGCCCAAGTCTTTAGTAGACTCGAAATCGTGGTCCCGCAACGAGAGACACTGTCCTTTCTGTTTTTTCTGTTCAGCCCTGGAGGTCATGTTTACTTTGACTTGATTTGATTCTCAACTCATATTTTCTTTCCAATTTCACATCAATCCTTCTTCGACCGCTTCCTATTACCCAAGGAACCTTTTCCTCTTATTTATACGCCTTTTGATATATTCGATTCCATCGTCTGCATCTCCTCCAGCCCATCATGCGCGTCTCAACCTCCGTCAGCCCGTCTCTCGTTCTTTGGGCCACGGCCTTCCTCGCCGTCGTCCATGCCTCGCCTTCTCTCGCCTCGCCACCGTACCTGCGCTCTGTGCCCAGCCCCGACAAGCAGCTCAATCTGGCGGCACGCAGCGAGGGCAACGGCAAGCATCCAGACCTGGCTGCCGTACCCGTGCTGATGCCTCGGGCGGTCGCAAACCTACAAGTTTTCCAGGGCGCGCTGGCCAACATCCTGGCACCACAGGTACGTCTCTTCCTATCGGTCTCGTTGCGGCAAGTCAATTCGTCTAACAGAAACAGGTCACACAGTCCAACGATGCCACCCGGCCCTTCTCGGTAGATGGTGACACGTTTGTGAGTAGCTCGTGCCCAGTTTCCCGTCTGAAGGCCTCTTGACCTGCTCAGCTGCTTACCCTTTCAGACCGACTTTCAGTCTGCTGTCGACCGCTCCTGCGACAACCAGCACAACAGCTGCGCCCAGGCGGCCAACAGCCAAAACCAAAAGACGTCGGGCCTGACCGTCGGCGACTGCGATACGCAGAATAGTGGGTGTGAGACGGAAGAAGAGGGATGAGAGAGCTTGACGATACTGACCGAACAGCACAATGCAAGTCTGCCGCCTTTTCTGCCTCGCAGACGGCCTTCTCCCAGCAGACGAGCTCTACGGCCGAATACGACATTTACTGCGACGTGTGAAGATGATTCTTCCTCTCGGTCGACGACGAGACGGCTAAGACGGACACGAGACAATATTGGAGGGGCCGAGTCGTGTTTTTTATTTTCTGGATTTGGCGTGATAGGTTTTGGGGCTGTTGATAAACTCTTCGTTTTTGGATTTGATTTTGGTTCCGACTCTGATTCTGTTTTGGATTTGATTTTGGTTCCGACTCTGATTCTGTTTTGATTTTGATTCTGATTCTCTGCTGTCTTCTCTCCTTGAAAAAAGACCTTTTAAGAATGCCATTGCTCATCGACTGGCACTGAGCCTGTTTGAATCTCAGACCTCGCCTTGTTTAAAGGAGTGGAATTTCAATTTGGTTTCCTTTCGACTTGCTTCTAACATCTCTGCCCCCTATTTACACCCGAATAGAACACGATATAAAAGAAAAAAGGAAAATAAAATGAGTGACTGAGCTCGCAAGATATCTCTCCCACTGCTCCGAACTAGTTCGTCTTCCGTCCACATCTTCGCTATGCAGACTCGGAGGCTTCGTGACAAAGAAAAGACATATTGCATCTGTGATGAGCGCAAATAACGAACAGAACGAGAAGTATGAGAGAAAGAAGAGATTAGATGCTGGAACTGCTATGAGTACAATGAAGTGAGGTGTATATTATTGGCAGTCTTGGGGTAGAATGTGCTGTCAGGGGTATCAATTTATAGTGCGACAAGTATATGCAGATGCAGTCCTCGGTGAAGTGAAGCAGACCGAATATGGTAGAAAGAAAACAACATGCGAACGAAGAATAGCAAAGGGGTAATAAAACAAAGGAAATGAGTGAGTGACATCGGTCTGTCTCTAGTCGTCGAAGAAAGCTGCGTCGTCAAACTCTGCAGTGTGTGCGTCTGAGTCGTATGCACTTGTCCGCATCATAGGTGGCGTCACGGGCTGCCTGCTCCGGCTGGTGTGACGGAAGTTCGGCGGCGGCGGCGTTGACCCTAATCCTATATCTCGAGCGGAAATCTTATTCTCCGTGCGGGACGTGCGTCTGCCGGCCAGTTGGTCGTTAGTGTACCGCCGCCCCGTGCTCGAAAAAGCTGTCGGTTGCTGCTCTCGCTGAATGGACGGGGCCCGCCGCGAAGGCGGTGTTTGCCGAATGCCTGACGTTGGTGGCGTCAAGAGACCGGACAGGAAGCTGTTGTCTCCGCCGGACTGGGCATCACTTTGACTAGTGTGGGACGAAATCGATGCCGATGCTGCCCGGGATGGTGTTGAAGTAGCTCTGCCAGCTGCCGGACCGCCTAGTCTGGATATAGAAGCTGAAGCGGGCGAGGACGTCAACACCTCGGAAAGGCTGGGAAAGCTGCTGCCCCCATTAGAAGCGTTGGAGTCCCGAGCCTTGCGCCAGCTGCCCCAAGCCGCCGCCAAAGGGCCCACAGCCTGGGCGACCCGAGGCGTTGCTGCATCGCGGATGCTAGCGGCGATGTTGGGAAGATTGATCGCAGAGCCTCCATTCATAGCCCGTTCTCGCTCCTGCTCCTCCATTTGCAGATTCGCCTGCAACCGAATCACAGCGTCGCGAACGCGGTCCGGATCGTGATTTTCCCGACCTAACGCCGTGATAATGTCCTTGAGATCAGAGTGCCGGACAGCCAATAGCTCACGCAACCAGCTGATCTCGTCGTCGCGTTTGGCAATCTTGGTGTCTGCCTCTGGATCGACCTTGTCTAGCGTGTGCTCAAGCTCCTCGATGCGCTGCTCACGCTGCAGCAGTTGCTCCTGGAGCACCATGATTGATTCTCGCAGGGCCTGCGGTGAGATCTTTTCGGGTAGAGGAAGGCCGTGATGCAGTGACTTGGCCGAAGCAGCAGACAGCTGAGCAATGGTAGATGTCGCTGATGCCACCGAGCCACCATCCGTAGCGTCCGCTGTAGAGCTGGCCTTGGCCGCCTTGGCAGCCGCCTGAGCCGCCTCCCGCGCAATCTCCAGCTTTTCTTCCAAATGTGCGACGCGATCCTGCAAATGCTCCGTCTTGGATGTCGAGATGCTGAGGCGCTCTAGGAGGTTTTGTTCCGCACGCTGCGCGTCCTCCGCGACGTTGTTGATCTGGCGCTCATAGCGGGTGTTGAGGTCCTCAACCTCGTTCTGGTGCCGGTGCTCTGCCTCATCCAGTGCATGCTGTTTCGCAGCCTCCGCTTCTTTGAGTGCCGTCAGCTTAGTAGTTTCGGCTTCCTCCAGCAGCATCTCCAGGCGGGCCTTGGCTGTGTCGGCGTCAAGCTTAACCTGGTCTAGCTGGCTTCGCATGTGGGCTATCTGGTCTTCCAGCTCACCGCGCACAACGTTCACTTGATGGCTGGCCCCGTCCACTTCAGCCTGCATGGAAATGCGCGTACGCTGCACTTCTCTGGTAGCTGACTCGCGTGCCTCCTCGAACTCGGACTGATAACGGTGCGAGCTTTGCTGTAGCTTGTGGTTTTCCGTACGTAGCTCGTCAATCACAGCCTCCAAGCGCTTGCATTCAGAAACAGCACGCATGGCCTGTCGTTCTCCTTCCTCGAGGCGTTCCATCTCACTCTCTAGTCGCTCCCGCGTGCGACCTTCCGCTTGAAGTCTTGCGTCGAGTACGTCGATGCGTACCAAAAGCGTCTGTTCTTGCTTGATGTGGCGAGCACTCTCTTCGGCAACCTTGTGCGCAGCATGAGCCATGTCATCCTGCAAAGAAACAAATTTGACGCGCCAGGTGTCGCGAAGACGTTCGTTCTCTTCCAGCTGCGTGCCAAGAGTATCGACGACTTTCTTCATGTGCTTCAGTTCCGTTGTGGTCTGTACCAAGTCGTCGTCCTGGCGCTGAGATAGGTCAATAGCGTGCTCCGCCTTCGCCCGCCAATGGCGAGCCTCTTGTGCCTTTTCGCGCAGCTCCTCCTCGAGGCTGTTGAGCCGGTTTTGTAAGTCGCTGCGTGTGCCCTCGACGCTTATTTGTAATGTTTCCAGCATCGCGAGCCGCTTGCGATCCGTGCCGAGTTCCTCGTCGACAGCTTTGAGCTTCGCATCACGCTCGTCAACAAGCTCGCGCAGACGCACTTCCTCCTCCGAAGATATGCGAAGGAGACGTTGAACCTCCGCGAGCCTATCTTCTGCTGCGTGGCGCGCTCCCAGCTCGGTCTCTGTCTTCTCCTCTTGATACTTCAATTTGTCCTCCAAGTCAACGACGCGCTGGTCAAAGACGCTGCGGTTCATGATCTCAACCTCAATCTTCGTCTCTGCAGTCTCAAGTTTGCGGCGCAGTTCCTCGGCCTGATCTTCGGCGGCGCGGCGAGCGGATATAGCCGACTCCGTTTTCGCCTCTTCGAGCCGTAGTCGGTCTTCAAGTTCAGCGATGCGAGTCTGGAGCCCTTCCGTCTTCTTTTGGTGCTCCTCTCCAACATCGCGCGTAACTCCGGGCAATTGTGGCGTTTGCGGCATCCGACGTTCGACCGCATCTTCGACAATGTTGCGGAGGTCCTCGCCGCGAAAATCTAGACGGAGGGACTCGCCGAAGTGCTCTTTGACGTCCTCTAGCGACGTCAGAATCTTGGCTACCGTGTCGTTGGAAAGACCATCCGAAGCCAAAGGCGACGGGCCAGGCTGGACAGGGCCGTTTGGCTGGTAGTTGGCGAGAACTTCGACCATGACTGCCCGAATTTGTTCCAAACGGCGGTCTTTGCGGGGACTAGCCGACCGTCGAGGAACTGGCGGCATCTCATCATCCTCGTCATCGGCATCGCTATCTTGTAATTCGCCAGAATTGCTGAGGAGACCGCGGCGGCTAGACGGGGTTCCTCTTGACATGGATGCAATTGCATGCTGGATGCGATCCAACGATTTCTCAAGAGGGAAGAGACGAGCAGAAACGATGCCACCGACAATGTCGTTAACATGTCCGTCAAAGAAATTGACACGTGACTCCAGCTTGAGTTGCTCGTCACCACTGAACTCACCACCCCATTCGCTAGGAGGCCTGCTGACAACACTGGCATGGCCGCGAATAAAGAGGCCGCGGGTATCAAAGGAATGGTCGGCACTGAGAGGCGGGTCAAGAGTAGGGTCTTCTACTTCTGCTGGCAGGTGCTCTTGGGTGTCGAGAATAAGCTGCTTGTAGAAGCGAGACGGGCTCGAAGCGCCGGAAGTCAAAGGGGCCTCGTCGGTTGCAGCAGCAGGAGAAGCATGCGTCGAAGCCGGAGCTGGTTGTTGCCATGATGCAGAATCCAAAGCCTTGTTGACACCTTTTGCCGGATCGTTTTCGTTCATGTGACGCATAATGTCGTCAATTTCCTCAAACGTCGGTTCATACCGATCATCGTCCGCATCATGAGTCTCAGCAACTTCGCCGGCACCGGCATCGGCGTTGAAATTGCCTTGCGGAACAGGCATGACCAAGTCTTGCTCAACAACAGCGGGCTCTGTGTCTTCCCTAGGCACTGAAGGCGGTGATGAGAGAGCATAGCGTGTCCCGGACAAGCTCGCTGACTTCGGCTGGGACGGAGAGGGTAGTGCGTAGCGAGATGCGGCCAGTCCTTTTGGCTTTTCCGCGGCCAGAGGTGGCGTGAAAGGCGGAGAAGAAGAAGCTCCCTCATCTTGGGCTACAGGCGCTGGTTCAACATCAGTTTGGTTGTCCGCCTCAACAGTCTCGACAGTCGGTAGCACATCGTTGGAGGGCTCGTTACCTGCAATAGAGCCTAGGAGGCTGGCGCCTGGACTAAACGGCTCAGCAGCTGCAGACAACGTCGACTTGTGCAGAAAGACGTCCTCGCCTATAGGTCGGGCATCATTGAAACCGGCAATGTCGATGTCCGATTTGAACTCAAACGGAGTCCAAGGTAGGGTTCCAGGTAGAGGCGAAAGGTCCGAGGGACTTGTAGTGGCGGGCAACTTCACAGCATCCGTTGATTCGGAAAGAGCCGTAGATGACAGCGTGGTGTCTTCAGCGGCCAGGCCACTTTCACTCTCATCGTCGTGGGAGTTCGCCTCATGCAAATTCACCGGCTTGGCATTGTCGACATCCTCTAGAGCCAGCATTTCGGACTGCACAGCGCCTACTCTTTCTTCCGAGATCGCCTCTGCAGTCTTGTTTTCGGCGCTGTCCTCGTCCAAAGTACTATCGTCAACAGCGTCCGCTTTTGGTGTAGCCGTCGGTTGTGGGTCCGCAGAAGGAACAGTGAGAGCGTTGTTAAAAGGCTCAGCAAACTGGATTTCGTCGTTGCCATCATCCTTTATGGTTGCTCTAGCCCTCTTTAGGCGAGAATCATCCATGGTCCAAACCTCGGGGCTTGGTTTGTTTTTCTTGCCTTCATCAGCGAAGTTATGATTGGGAGATTTGCGGCTCGATGGTGGGACGATTGGCACAGCTTTGGACCGTTTCGTAGACTTCGCAAAATCGGGAACGTTAGAATCGATATTTCCAAAGATGGAGCTAGTCCGGTTGCCACTGGTGACACTTTCAGGCCCTGACTGGGTTGGGCTTGTAAGTGAATTTGAGAATGAGTGTATCGGCGTGAACGATGGGGCATCGGGCCGGAACTTGGGGCCGGAAGCGGAGAAACTGAACTCGCTCTGGCCTGGTGAGAAAGCGGGAGCGTTGACATTGATTTTCGAGGTTGTTGTTGCAGTTGTCGGGAAGCTGAACTGGCTCGAGTTGGCCGAGAGCGGCGCGTTTTGTGCCACGCCTGTATGGATGATTGCAGGTTGGAAGGCCTCGCTGGCAATATTATTACCGAAGACAAATTGGGCACCGAAAGAGGGCTGAAACGTGCTGGCGGAGGTTGGATTGAAAATGAACTCGGGGGCTTCAACGTTCAGGCTAGAAACGGAAGCCTTGCTGCCATGTCCCACAGAGCGTTGTCTTCCAGTAAACGAGCCAGTTTCACTCCAAGGGTTGCTAGCTGTAGAGAAAGCTCGGCTATGTTGATCCTTCTGTTGCTGCAGAATCGAACTGTAGTCCAGGTTGCCATGTATGGGTGTCCCAAGGTTGCTTGGGTTGGTCTCGATTTCGTAGTCAACATCGAGACGGACACCGTCCCGAGCACTTTCGAGCGCAGGCACAGGCACAAAGGCTGGGGCTGTGGTAAAGCTCGTCTCCGTCAAACTGTTGCGAGGCTCATCAGGATCGAAGTAAGCATTCGCCAGCGAGTGGCCACGGCTGTGCGGACGCGGGTGATGCAAAGGAAGGCCTTCTTCGGAGTCATCACGGAAGCGTTCAATGGGGACAGTAGGTGCAAACTGAACGGAGAGACCGCGTGTGTGCCCCGGAACGGTTGCTTTCGGTGCAGACTCTGCCCCAAACGTGTCCGACAAGTCCTTTCCACCGTGTGGGCTGTAATCTCGGTCGTGCTCAAACTGTGAGCGAAACTGCTCCTCCAGGTGATATTCGGCGTCATCGATCTCCTTTTGCAAGCTAAGGCTGGCGTTGTGTTGAATGAGAGAACGAGAGCTGATTGGCTCCGATGTCTTTGATGAGCTCTTACTGGGGGGGGTTGCATCGTGCTCTTCCTCGACCTCACGAAGGTCCTGGAGACGCGGCGAAGCGCGGGCGGATGTCTGGAGCTGTGGGTATTGCATGATAGGATACTGCAGAGACTGGTGGCGCTGGTGGGCAGAAGCTGACGTGAAGCTGTTGTCAGGTGTGAACGGTGATGTTGGCGACATGACCGACGAGAGTGCAGCTAGTGAAGGAGAGCCATCTCGCATTGGGCCCTGCTGAAGAAGGAGGGCATGCGGCGAGAAGCCTCCAGGAGGCGTCTGCTGCATGAGAGGTACCTGGAACACACCAGCCGGAATGGAGATGGACTGGCGTGGGTTGTACTTTGCACCAGTGCCAAAGGAGATAGGCGATACTGCAGAAGGAATGGAAGGGCTCTGTGCTGCTGAAGAGCTCACAATTCCGGCAACACCAGGGACAAACGCTGGAGGGAAGCTGAACGGTGGCCCAGCGTGATTGCTCGATGCGGACGATGTGGGTATCGGCGGTGAGAACGGCAACGGCGGGTACACAGTTGCTGATGACTGGCGGCTGATCGAGGCACCTGCTCCTGGCGAGATGGCCGGGGGCAAGGGTGGCTCTTCATCTCCAAAGGAGACGCCAAGGGCTCTCAACTTGGCTTCATTCAGTTCTTCGACATAGTTCTTCCAAGCGTTCAAGTCGGGAAGTACGACCGGATACTTTCGTTGTGTCCGCTCGTGAGCAATGTCCGCCTCGTCGGGCCATGCCGGCCGGCTCATCGAGCGGCCTGACAATTCAGCGCCGCCATATTCGTTAGCCGGCATAGAGGCACCGAGATCGAATCCCCGAACGTCGTAGCCTAACTCTTCCCAAGAGCTCAGCATGTTTTCGACTGCTGGCTGCGCAAGTGGCTTTGGTGCTTTTCCGAGCTTGCCGCGCTGCTCATCAAGCGGGAGCGACACTATAATGCTCTTTCCCTTCCAAGGAAGCTTCTTCTTTGTGCGCCGCGGCGTCTTTCTTGGGGATGCAGACACTTTCAGTACGGCCAACTCTCCCAAGGGATCAAGTGAGACATCGGGATGGCTGCCATTTGCGTCTCGCTTCGCGCCCGGCGATGCTTTGGATGGTGGAGTTGATGGGGGGGGCAGTGGTACGGCTTCTGGTCTACCAGCAACTGTCGAAGACTTCATTGGCGGAGTTGATGGAGTCACGGTGTCCGTGGGACTAGAAACCGTGTTCTCGGTGGCATCGGACGCAGTTGGCACACCGAAACCGTCATCTTTGCTGCCGTCGGCGGCCTGTTCGAGGTCGAGGAGCGAGTCCATGGCAGGCGGGCCAGCAAATTGTTGCCGATTCAGGCGATTAATCAAATCGGACTCCCGAAGCGTCTCTAAGCTTGATCGATGCCGTGGGTGGTGAGGAAGAGCTCGGTCGGAGCGATTTGGTGAGCGACTCTTCCAGGTCGCAGGGATGGCTCGCGGGGTTCGCAGCGTATGCTCGTCTGCTTCTTCGTAGTGGCGCCTACCAGAGACAGATCCGCTCAGTGAAGAGGTCTCGCTGTCTCCCGCGCTGCTGTTGTCGCTCAACCAAAGACGCGCCTCAGAGCCAAAATCGCCGGCCGCGTGCTGGCGAATCCAGTCCTCCGTGATGCCGCGCGTGGGTCGCCGAGCACGATTCGCTAGGATAGTTGCAGTGACCGAGGACGATGCTGCCTGCGACGCGAATGGCACTGGGGAGAGCAGGTCCTCGTCTTGTGATTCGTCGCCGTTGTCGTCTCCTTCGTCGTCTTCGCCGACGTCCGCGAAGGAAGGGGCGGGGCGAAGGAAGGGCGTGTGGATCTCGAGGTGATGGAAAGGCGAACCCTCGGATGGCTCGCTGCTCAGACTGGAGTGCCGCAGATGCGGCGAGTCCGAGTGCGGATATGGCGAGCCCCAGCTGGCTGTGAAAAAGCGATCGTCGTCTATGTTCCCGTCTGTGGAGGGGAGGGCAGGAGGCGGAGTTCGCAACAAAGCCAAGACTCGATCAGGAAGTCGCGGAGCAGGAAGCGCAGGTAGAGAGGGCGATGGGCCGGCGTCTGCGGTAGACGCGGTGGACCAGGCGGACAATGCCGGACTCGTGGGCGTTCGTGGTCGACGACCGCCGCCAGCCTCCTGCGCGGGCGCACGAGGGGGGGAATGTACGGACGGAGGTTGAGAAGACGTCTTCGGAGACCTGTACGGGTTGTGAGAAGAAGGAAGCATGATAGAGGGCGGACAGCAAGACAGAGAAGTGAAAATTTGGAAAAAATGAGTGGCTGGGGTAATAAGGGACCACACGGGAAGAGCGTCGATGCGCGTCTGCACACGGGCGGACGGGACGGAAAGACGGCAGAGCAAGATATAAAGGGAGAGAAAATGACAAGACGGCAACGAAAGGGTGCGGCATGAAAACGCGACAGGACGATGGGATAAAAATGCTGCTCTACTCACCACAACGAGAATCAGCGACAGACGAAGACAAGATTCGCCTGCAGCCGAGACTCTGGAATGCGCGTGGGGTCTTAAGTATCAAGACGGGCGGAAGGAGACGTCGGGGATCGCTAGGATAGCTGGAATCATAAGGAATGTTGGGGTTTCCTTTCGTGTCGTTCAGAGTCGCGAAAAGGACGGGATGGAGACGACGCGAAAATGGGGGACCAAAAAGGCCGACCGACTGTTGACAAAGAGAACGAGGGAAAGGAGGAGAATGAAAGAGACACAAAACGAGAGTGTCGAGGAGATGGAAAGAGGTTCCGAAAAGGAGAACGGAACGGAGGAGGAGAGGGGAAGCAAAGAAATGAGGTACGGAAGTGAGCGCGACGAAAAAAAGTTGAAGGCTTGTGCTTTGCGGGATCTGGGCCGGGCGTCGAGGTCGCAAAGAAAGGGGACGCTGTGGCCGAGGAAGCACAGCGGAGGGGGGCAGGAGTGTTGGGTGCTGTGAACCATGCTCGGGGCGCGCCTTCCCATTTGCACCAGGTAAGAACCTACTCCGTAAGCAAAAGCGTACGCTTAGCGGTCATAATAGCACACTTGTTGTTGTGCTGGCAGGCGCCCGATCGTGCCTGACGCGTCTGGCCTTTACACATGTGTACCTGTATTTCTCCATTAGAACCTTTCAATTGGCTTAAATCGAGTTACAGCAGACGTGTGCTCTCAAGGAGGAGCCAGTCAATAAACAGGTCACCACCGTATTCCATACGGACTACTCTGCACTCCGTAAATACAGAACTTGCCATGGCTAGGTAGAGCCTGGGTCTCATCTGTTCGACTCAGGCTGTTGTCGACGCGTCTGTAGTATTAACAGACGCGCGACGAACCGAAACCCAGCAAGCCAAACTAAGAAAGGGGAACAAAGAATACTACGGGAGCGCTAAAGTCCTAGTTCGTGTGAATCTCCGCGGTATTGAACCTCCAACGGCCGCCGTCACGATCGTTGTTTGCCCTTCTCTGGCCAGGTTCTGGCTTTTCTCGGCCCCTTTTCTTCTCCTGTCGTTGGGCTCCTCGTCCTGGTCAATTTGCTGGCGCTATTTTCCCTCAGTCCAGTTGCATTTTCGCTCTCATTTCCTCTTTTAATTGAGCCTCTGCGGTGGATCGAAGTTAAATGACATTTTCCCCGCGAGGGTCTGGAGTAGTTGTAATCCGTACATGTAGAAGTACTTGCGGTCGCAGTTTAATCGCACCTTGAATAAACCTAGCCACAGTACGCTGTACATCCGGATTACCGATACTCCGTATTCCGTACTCCGTAATGTACTCCGTACTCCGTACGTTGTGTCTCCTATTACTAGCGTTGTTCTGAGCAACTTGCAGTGATCCACGGGACCCGCGCTTGCGGAGAGGAAAATACGGAGAAGATTTTCGGATACGGAGTAGATTCTCAGAACCGAGTATCTCAGAATACGCAGTAGATATTCAGAAAGATTTCACGGGGTCTTTTGGTCGTACCTTAGGTAGACGGAGTACTTTGGTCGCCATCTACGAGGTTGAGTGCTGCAGCAATCGACAGATATGAATTTAACATGGTCAAAGACTCAAAGGTAAACAATAACAAACGTTGAGATGAAAATGAGAGTCCCGACCTCCCCTTTACTAATTAGATAGACGCGCCCATTTTCTCAGGATAAACAGTGTAAAATGGTGGGAAAGTCGAAAGCCCAAAGAATATATGAAAATCAAAGCCCATCCAACACATTACCAAGGCAGAAAACAAACGCCTTAGACCTTTTCTTCCTGTATTCGAGTTTCATACCCAATCCTAATATCCAAAAAATGAAAAGCGAAGCGCCAAGCCCCTTTCCTCAAAACACTGCTTGTTGTGCTCCGTACCCGAGGCATGTTTTTGCGACTTACATCGAGTACATGTTCACATTCCATGCATTCGCCGGAGGGATTTCTTGACCATCCCTCAAATACCGTAGTTCGCCCTGGTACCCGTCGTCGAGGTAAAGTTGTGTACTGCCAAAGAAAGCAACTGACTGCAAATCCTCGATCGCCGTGAGGCTACTGATTGGGCCATCTTGCGTTTGACCTGAAAACTGGTCCTGCACGAACGGGTCCGTGTGCTGCTCTCGTTCTTCGTCTTCTTCTACTTGCTGTTGTAGCTGCTGCTGCTGCGGACCATGGTGCGCCCCGAGACCTAGCATACCATGTGGCAACATGCCACCGACCAAGACAGCAGCCGCCTCAGCCTCGTCCGTCACATTAGTAGTCGGCACAGCATGAAATCCCGGCAACAGCACATTCATGTAGTGGTCTTGGTGTGACGCTGTCGGTGGTAGTGTCAGATGCTGCTGCGGTTGCGGGCGCTGTTGTGTTGGGGACATGCTCTCAGGTCCCATGGCAAGCGAATTGGCAACACCGGAGCTCCCTGTACCCGCCGCGCCCGAAAAGACGGCGTGCGTTGGCGATGGCTGTTGATAGATTTGGTGGCTTGAGTGGCTTGGGAAATTTGGTGTTATTTGCGGCAACGGACCCAGCAGTGGAGGAGCAGTCGTCGTGGTCGCCGTGTACTGTGTGACTGCCGTGGCAGGTGTTGTGGCCAGACTCGGTGATGGAAGTGGCAGGGGCAGCCGCATTGTCGCATTGAGAAGCGAGTCGTTTGTTCGGAGCTGGGGAGGGTTGACGGGAACACCTACCAGGCCATTTCTTGGAGACCCAGCACCGAGTTCATTTATCGAACCCGTAACATGAGGACTGCCGGAGCGTTCGTGTGGTTTGTCCGGCGCCAGCTGCTTAGCGAGCTGGCGACGGTCGTCGAACGGCGTGTTCGACGGCCCCGGTGGTGCCGAGTAGGCAATAGGAGGCTGGAGAGCAGATGGAATGGGTTCTTTCTATGATGGGGTCAGGATCCATTGGAGACAGTCATAGGCGCTAGGAAAAGATTAACATACGCTTTCGTCCATGCCAACCTCATAAGAGCTGGACACGAGTTTCTTGTCGGCAGCAACGAATTTCTCGACAGCACCTAGCCAGCGTCGTGCTAGTGGCCAGACGTTTGAGCTTTGCGACAAGATGCTCATTGTGCGTTCGAGCATGTGCTTTCCCTCGCGGGTGATGGACTTGTCGGGGCACACTATCTCGCGTTAGACAAAAAGGAAGAGATAAAGCAGTTGAAAGAAGAGTCGTAGGCACACGCACAGTCGGGGTATTTGCAGAGATATGCGGCCATGCAACTGCAGCTATAGACACAGAACACCTGGTGACGTTGTTAGCCTGAAAGGCGGAACCGAGAAATAGGGAGTGTTTGGCTTACCGCTAGCTGGGCGCCGGTGCCTTCGCCGGGCTCTCGCTCCTGAATCCAGAAGTCGATTTGAGTGAAGAGCTCTTTGACGTTTATAAAGAGCTGGCGCGACATGTTTTTCCAGATCGCTCGTTCCTGCTTGGTGCCTTTTTTCACCAGCATACTGTAGGGAGAGGGTCAGTCAACACTGGCCTGCCATTGCCCAGCGGAGCAGAGCTGAAAGGCACGTACAATGGAATATAGGGTCGTCGGATGACGATATTGCACAGACGAGTAACCATGGTCACTGCTACGTAGGCCTTGGGATTCTGTTAGTAAGTTCCAGCGTTGAGAAAGTTTGAAAAACGTACTAAATCAAGGCCCTGTGTCTTGTAGTGACGGAGCAGCGCCCGGCTCCAGAGGTGGTCCGCCGGCAAGTGGCTCTCCCAGTCGCTCAGTCTTTTCTTGATGGCGTTGTAGTCACTGGTGGGGTTCCATGGGTGCTGTAAGCGGTCCTCACTGACGGCACGGCGCAAAACAATACCCCAGAGCTGGTGGCTTTGCATCAGAGTGGCAAAAAGCGACCGTGTGGGCGAGTTGACCAACGCCGGCTTCTCGAGCGCGGGTGGCGTGTCTTCGAGTGCGGCTCGTGTCGTGGGCACCACGCTGTCGTTGAAGTCCTCTTCACTGCTGGGCAGCAAGGTGGTGATGTCGCTCGCAGCAAGAGAGACAGGTTTCGATGGTCCCGCGTGCAGGTTATCCTGGCCTGGAGGTTGAGTTAGCTTGGGGACGACCAATTCTGGCCGGCGGGCTGTCACAATAGGGTCTCAGTATATCTCACTGTAAAGCACCCACTGTTGTACAACGTTAGCGGTTAAGGGAGGTAAAGCGGTGCCGGGGAAGTCTTACTAGAGTGCGTCGTGCCGATTCAGCGTTTTGCACTAGTTCCGGCCTTGTATGGATCAATGCGTAGGTTTCTTCGTGGTGAAGCTGCATGAGGATGGCCATGCGCAGGGCAATGCCCATGTTCACTGAGCTGCGGTTATGGTATCCACTGCCCTGCTCGGCAAGGCTCAGTAGATAAAAGGCCTGGCACCGCTGCAGTGTCGGCTCTAGATACAGCTCGTGGCGCGCCAGGGTCAAGGTACGGTCCATGAAGAGCTCGGCCGTGGTGACGGCGTCGCCATTGGCTTCGACGAGAGATGGCGTCATGCGCGCGGACACGCTCAGGATGCCGAGCAGCAGAAAGACGCTGACGGACTGTGGCCGGTCGCGTAGCTGCCGCACAAAGTCTTGGCGCGGGATGAAGCTGAGCTGGAAGTACTGGTACGTAAACATGTTGACGGCATCAATGATCTGATCAAGCGGTGGCAGCAGGTCCCACAGGTTGGCGGGGAGGCTGGCTTGGCCTAAGGGGCCAATTTGGCGTGCGGGCGATGAGGACGGCGCGCCGCTGCTGCTTTCGCGGACAAGATCGCCGCTACCAGAGGGCTGCGATCGATGTAGGTGGCCCTCCTTACGGACCTTGTCGCCTTTCATGCGTGGATGGCGGAACTCGCGGTCCAGATCGGGGGCACCGCGAACGGGGAAGACGCTGGCGATAGATGAGCAAACAGAACGAGCAAACAGAACGAGCATACAGAGAGGGAAGGAGAGGAGGGAAGGAGAGGAAGGAGAGGAAGGAGAGGAAGGAGAAGAAGGAGAGAGAAGAGAGGCTCCGTCTTACCACTCATCCAAGCTGACGCCGGCAATACGGCAGCCATCACATGGGGGCCTGGCGTTGGAATGGACACACTTGCTGCGCATACGACGACATCTGGCGATAGTCGGTCAGTAGGTACATGGAGGCGGTCTAGGGGCCGTCCGTCTGGCATCTGCAGTGGACAAGCCTGTTGGCTCAGCTTTGGCGTACCTGCGACAAGCAATGGGGGCACGGCGCTTGATGATGCGCTGAGCGTTTAGGCTCGGGACAGCTGTATCGGTCGTCGAGGCCGGGTTAGAGGTGTCGGAAGGATGCGATGGCGGCGGCGGCGAACTGGTCAAAGGTCCCGGCGCTTGCGGTACAGAGACAGCATAAGCTGCATCGGGGAATGCACCGGCGTGTCCCAAAGACGGCGGCGGGGAGAGCTGCATCGGGGACGCAGGCAGCTCTGCAGACGGCTGTTGAGAGCCGTTGGCCGCAAACAGGGACATTGGTGAGAGGTGACGTTTGGGAAATATGAGCCCGCGTCAGAGGACGCAGACAGCAAGGTGATGCCAAGGCAGCTGCTGGTAAATGGGACGGCGGCGGGCGTCGTGGGGCGTTTGCTGTGGGCAAGTTGCGGCGGAGGGAGAGCTTGGAGGACGACGAATAAAATAGAAGCGATATAAGATGCTAAATTGGTCGCAGGCCAATAGCTGGAGGGCAAAGTGGAGCAGTAAGCAGCTAGACAGGCTGGCCTCAGGAAGCCAGCGAAATGCTTTCTCGCATTGGGACAATGGCGGAAGTGGAGAGAATGTGAAGAGTGGAAGAAGAGAGGGGGTTGTGTTGAGAATCAGACTGGGCTACGGAGTAAGCAACCGACGTACGGAGTACATGCACGGAGTAAGTCTGGATGGTCGAGGCTGAGGGAGCGGGGAAGAACGGATATTACAGAAAGGCCGGATTAGGACAAAGACGCAAGGAGGGGAATCGCCACAATGCAACAGAACGTTGTTGGACGTTGGTCGAAATGTTCCGTACTCCGGACATGTACTCCGTGTGAGGAGCGGGAAGAGGTGTCGAGGGTTGCACCAGCATGGGGGCACGCAACAAGGCTGAAGTGTTTGACAGCGATAAGAGAAGATAGTGAGTGAGACCAGGAAACCAGGAAGCCGCAGAAACGACGAGACACCGCTAAAACGGAGCTCCAGCGGATGCTATGCCGTAGCGCGATGCTTGTTTTAAGTGCAGCCATATCTGAACAGCATGGCGGCTTCGCTGTCGATTGTTCTTGCCTGACCCGGAGGTATCCGAACAGCGCCCCCACCACGCTCCACAGGGGTCGCTACCTAACACGGCCCAGACCATTGGTGGTTGGCCCAATTGGGAACTGATTGGCGCCTTTCAAAACGCCAGGGCAGTGTGCTGACGCACTTCTTTGCCTGCCGCGATACTGCACATCGGTGGCTGCTCCAAGACGTCCTGCCGTCGGATACGACGTCAACCCAAGTCAGGCGATCTTCTGGAACGCTTGCAGAGTACGCATCAATATTAGTCCTCTGGGAAGGAACGAGCGGCCCGCCTACGGCAGTCGAGCCCAGGTTGAGCCTTCCTTCTTTAGCTCCTGCCTTTCCTGGTCCTGACATCGACGGCATGGCGGGTAGTCAAAAAGATTTCACCACGAGTCCGCAGCACGGAAGCATTGCCAACGAAGCAAGCCCAGGACAAAACCCCCTCTCACCTACGCTTCAACGACACTCGCCCTCACCATGGCTAGCGCCGACCTCTCCTCTGCTCTTCTCTCTCACCTCGCCCTCCGCTTCTCGCCCACTGTACTAGCAGTAGCCGTGGCCTCACTGGTGCTTGCCCTGGTCTACGCTGTCGTGCGTCGATCAAGACATGCTCCTCTACCGCTGCCGCCCGGCCCACCCGGCCGCTTCTTTGTGGGCAACCTCGGCCAGGTCAGCGCCGATCACCCCGAAGAGGACTACCTGCGCTGGGGCAAAGAGTACGGATCAGACGTCGTGCACGTCCAGGTGCTCGGTCAGCACATGGTGGCGCTCAACAGCGTTGAGGCCGCCACGGAGCTGCTCGACCGGCGCGGCGCCAACTACTGCGACCGGCCGCGCTTTGCGCTTTTCGAGGTCATGGGCTGGGGCCTGACGCTGACATTCCTGCGCTGGGGCCCGCAATTCAAGCTACATCGCAGCCTTTTCCAGAAGACCTTCACACAGTCCAACGTCAAGGTCTTCCGCCCCATCCAGCAGCACGAGGCACGCAAGGCCGTCGCCGCCTTGGTGGCACATGCCGACCGGTGGGAGGAGGCCACGCTGCTGATGACCACGAGCGTCATCTTCCGCATCGCCTTTGGCCAAGAGATCACGGATGCCGCGTCGCCGTACTGCGCTATGGCTGCCGCTGCCAACGAGGCCACCACCAACGGCGGCATTGCCGGCACATCGCTAATCGACCTGTTCCCACCCGCGCGCTTCCTGCCGGACTGGATCAACCCTTCGCCCGCACTTCGCCATGCACGCCGCAGCCGCGTTGCCATCCGCACCATCCACGACGTGCCCTGGGCGGCGTCGCTCAGGGACATTGAGGCCGGCACGGCGCCGCCGTCATTTATGCGCACCCACTACGAGCGACTTCAGGAAAGCATTCGCGCCGGAAAGCCCTCGGAATTGACGGAGCGTGACATCAAGGGCGCCACGGGCGCCGTGTTCATTGCCGGCGGCAACTCGACGTGGAGCACTGTGCTGTCGCACCTGCTGTTCTTGGCCAAGTACCCGGCGGCCCAGAGCGCGGTTCTCGATGAGATCGATGCCGTCGTGGCCGCCGAGGGTCGCCTGCCTACGTTTGACGACCGGCCGCGCCTCGTGCGCCTGGATCGTTTTATGCAAGAAGTGCTGCGATCGTTGCCGCTCAACCCGCTGGTCATCCCCCACCGCAGCCTGCGCGAGGACGAGTACCGTGGCATGCGCATCCCCGCCGGTAGTCTGGTGCTGGCCAACACAAAGGCCATGGCCGTTGATCCGCGCGTCTACCATGACGCCCACGTCTTCGACCCGGACCGCTACATCTCCGTAACTGACGGCGGCCGTGGCGAGCCCTACCCGAACGGCAACTTTGGCTTCGGCCGGCGCAAGTGCCCCGGTAACTTTCTGGCCATGGCCACCGTGTACATCTTCCTGGCCACGCTGTTGACCGTGTTTGAGGTCGACAAGGTCATTGGCGAGGACGGTAAGCCGATCGAGCCGCAGCCTGGGGTGTCCATTGGTCTCGGAGGGTGAGTCGTTTTTTTCTCTTTTCCTTCTCTGCTCTCCCATTCTCTGCTAACAAACAGACACCCCGCTCCATTTGTCTGTCAGCTGAAGCTGCGCAATCCCACCTTGGCCAAGCTGGTGCGGGAGGATGTATAGCTGGAAAGATGTGAGCAGCTACGACGACATACCACGATTTACGAAGGGAACTGGGACGAGGTGGCAATGGCATGGCAGGAACGGACACACAGAATGGCCTTTGCATTTAAAATCTAACGCACCTGCAATGTCTTCATGATTTCATACTATCTAACGAAAATCTCGTAACAAAAGCTGCCCTCAAGACATGTTGTGCCGTACGCTTTTCCCACCGCCGCTATTTCTTGGGCTCCTCGTCGTCGCTGTTCCTCTTCATGATCTTGGCCACCCACTTCTCCACCTCGCGTTCGGCCTCCTCGTCGGTCAGGCCGCCGCTCGTCCCGTCCAACCCCTGCCCACGCGTGTACCGCCGTGCCAGCGTCCGCAGCTCGTCCACGGACGAGATGTCAAACGCGTAGGACACGCCGCCCGTGAGCATCATGAAGAAGCTTACAACGTTAAGCGTGGCCAGGTTGAGCGCCTCCAGCGCAATAAACCCGGGTTGTGCCGTCTCGCGCGTCGCCTCGGCCGCCGCGGCCTGGGCCGCCTCGACGCTGACGCCGGCAGCGGCAGCAGCGGCGGGCGAGCTGGCAACCGTTCCGGTGCCGCTGGGCGAGTAGAACTTGAGCTGGGAGGCGGCCTGCTTGCGCGCGACAGAGCGGCGGGTGATGGCCGTCGACACGGCGAAGAATGCGGCACCGGCAAAGAAGAGCCCGAGCTGCCGGACGGAGCGTGAGGAGAACATGCCGGAGTCGTCTGTTGTGGCGGATGGTAGTGAACCTGCTGCCGGGCCTTGTTGTTGCACTGCAGGGACAGTCGGTGGGGCTGCTGTCTGTGTCGTTGTCGTCGTCGGTCTCGTCGCGAGCGTCGCCGTCGTCGCCGTCGCTGGCGACGAGTCTGGTGTCGCGGCCGGCTTCGGCTTGAAGAGAGAGAAAATCATTATGGTGGCAGGACTTCTGTCGGCCAATTGGGTAAGCTGCGGCGGCGTGCTAGGCAATGTGTAGCGACGTTAGAGCGTCGTGATGTTGAGACAGGAGACGAAGCCAATTCGTAGTTGGGAGAGAAAAAACTCAGTACGGAGTACATTAGCGGGACAATGCTGCACCCCTCTCACCTTATGCTTACAGTGGGTCTTCAGCACAGAAGCTGGGGTAGTGCACTATTAAGATCCCGGAGTTTAGGGGCTGCTATCGCGACGTTCCGCCGAAGCATCAAGCAGAGGTCTAGCAGGTGGCACGCGCCTTGCGACACATCCTTCCGAGGCGGCACATGGAGTAAAAATCTTTCTTTGTCTAATGTTCCGAGTGGAGCTGTCCGAGTGTTTCCAGTAGTAGGGCCGCAACGCAGCAAGAACCCCCCCTTCCTTGTAGTCGTACACAATGTCGGGCCATTTCACTCGACCTACCCGTCAAGCACACTGTGCTGCAGCTCCATGCCCATCTCTTTGGCCGCCTCCCGCATATGCGCCTCCAGCTCGTCCTCCATACCGCCGCCGACTCCAAACCACTGCCGCACCCGGTAGAAGTAAAAGACCACGTCGGACAGCGCCAGCACCGTGCTGAACACCACGTGCTGCCATGCGCTCACGAATCGCTCACGCCACGGCAGCGCCCGGTCCTCGTACAGGCTCGCGCTGGCCCACCAGCCCATGCGCTTTACGCGGTTGACCGGGCTGCCCATGCGCTGGTTGTTGGCCTGCACGATGCGCAGGTTGCGGCCCAGGAAGATAAACTCCTTGGGCCAGCGCTCCTCGTCTGCCAGGATGTCGCGGATTCCCTGCTTCATGCGCGTCTGCATCGCAAAGTGTCGCTCTGCCGGCGTCTTGCCGCTTTCCAGGTCCTCCAACAGATTGCGCCGGACCGACCCGTCGCCGCCCTCGTAGGGGCGCAGCAGCGTCGACGACGCGAACAGCTCTGGTGCTTTGACACCCCACTCCGCGCACGTCGCCGCCACCGCCGCATGGTCCAGCGTCAGCATGCTCTTCCAAAACACGCTGTACTGGTGGCGGAACTTGGGCGACATGTACACGTAGAGCCCGTGGTCGATCAGCACCAGCTCCGCCGCGCCCGACGGCTGCCGCCGCACAAACATGTTGCCCGGGTGTGGATCGCAGTGCACCACACCCCACTTGAACATCTGTGCTGAGAACAGGTCGATCATCGTCGTCATCACGTCCGTCGTACTGAGGCCCAGTCCACCGTTCCCGCGCGGGCCGCGCCACGCCGTGCGCTCTGGCTTGAGCAGCACATCGTCCATCGGGTTGCCGTCGACCAGCGGCCGCCATGCCTGCCGCCGGGCCTCGGCGGCCGCCGCACGCAGCTTGCGCCGAATCTCTGGCATGTCTGGGCTCGGCAGCTTGGCCCCGTGCACCCCCGGCGAGCCAACACCGTAGCCGCCTCGCCACGGCTTGCTGATGGCCTCCTTGTCCCAGAGCCGCACGCCCTCAATCCACTCGGTCGTCAGCACGTGCCTGGACGACAGCTCCGGGTACACGACCGGCACATAGACGCGGCCGCGCAGCGACGGTTCAGCGGCTACCAGGCGGCGCATGGTCTCCGAGTTCTCAGCCTCGTTGATAAAGTCGGTCTCCAGTGTTAGCCGCTCCACGACAAACGGCACCAGCGCGTACAGCGGCAGGTCGAACCACGACGAATACACCTTGGTCACCACCTTGAAGGCCCACAGGTCCCAGCCGATCTGCTTGGCAATCTCGGGCTTCTGGATCTTGACCGCCACCTCGCGGCCGTCCGGCAGCCGTGCCCAGTGCACCTGTGCTACCGACGCACTGGCACGCGCCTTGCGTTCCATGACGCCCCTGCGCCGGCCGTCGCCGGCGTCGGCAGTCTCGTCGCCTGCAAAGCTGACTCCAAACACCTCCTCAACTGAGCGTCCGCCAAAGTCGTTGCGGATCACCTTCTCGACCGCTGTCCAGCCGACCTGCGGCGCGTCGTCAAACATGCGCGCAAACATGCGCTGGAACTCGGGCGGAAGTACCGCACTCTGCAGCGCAATCGCCTGCCCGATCTTGAGGTACAGCCCGCCGTTGTGCCGCAGCAGCTCCGACAGCCGCTCTGCATTGCGCCGGTGCAGGTCCGACACGTCGCCTGGTGTGCCAATGATCGGCAGCGGATCCGCTCGGAAGTTGAGCTTGTAGTCCAGCGCCACCGTCAAGCCCGTACCAAACGTGCGCAGCGACCGCCAGACCCCCGACGCGTACACCTGCCGGTCCACCAGGTACAACGCCCCGCCCAGTCCAACCGCCACCAGCAGCCGCAGTCCCCACCGCCGGAGCCGTGGATACTCGCGCGCTTTGCGTGGACGACCCAGCTCGGCGGGCGACGGAGGGCGCATCGGCTGGAAGGGTCCGCTGTTGGTCCGAATGCGTCGTCGGCATTGTGCCAGGTCCGTCGAAGACGGCCGCGGTTGCAGCAGCGTCAGATCTCGTCGCGTGGCCGACGCCAGCATGCGCCGGGTCGCATGTTTTAAAAGGGCCATAGAGCCCCCGCTTGGTGAGAGGAGGAAAGCGAGACGAAGAACCGAACTGGCAGGCTGCAAAGTAAAATTCACCCCGACTCGGGAATCAGCTTCTTGTCGGGCTTTGAAATCCCGCTCGGAAAATAAGACGGGCAGTCGCGGAGGCGCGACGTTGAACGGAGTACATAAGCAGGCCATGTGACATTAGGCTGCCAGAATTTAGAGGCAATGAAGTCACGCAACCAGTTACTCCGTAATACGCAGTGTCCGGTCTTGGCCAGCCGGCGGGCCGGACTTTCAGGGCTTTGTCGTCATCGCCTCACGAAGTGCACCACAAAACCGGGCAACAGCAAGACAATACACATGACTCTCACTCTTTTCCTTGGTATCGTCTCCTTGACAGCAGACTTTATTGCCAGCTCCTCCATTTGCCACTTCGATTGCCAGCCAGCCATCGGTGTACAACGTATCTTACCGCCGAGGCAAATGTGATCGATCGACCGTCTGTCCTCACGCCTAATAAATCGTGGCATCATCTCCGTAGTACTCGCATACCCTCGACGTTCAAGCCTATGGCAACAGCGACGGCCGAGTTTCTTTGGGGCTGAGGCGAGTCTGCCGCTCCAGGGTCGCCTTCCTCCTGACGCTTCCTTGTTTCTCTTTTGGAAAGCCATCATTGCAGCCTCCCTCACGTCGCCGCTCTCTGCTCCGGCCAGTAATACGACGATTTCCTCCCGTTTTCATCCTTTTTTTGGTTTGTCCTTCCCGCAACGCTCCTTCCATCCACACCTCGCAGGCTCGCACAACCCCTCCCCCACCTGCCCGCAGATTACCTCACGTGCCTGCCGTGCCCGTTAGAAAAACTCGTTGCTCCTTCAACATTTTCCTTTCCACATTCCTCCTCGCCTCTCGCCCCTCCTCAAAAACGTCGCGACCCTCTCCTCGACCTCCCTTCTCGTCGCTCTGCCGTGCTGTTTCTGCCATCTCCAACACGCCAGCTCCCACCAAGACCGCGCGCCAACCAGATCTAGCTCGACGTCATTGGCACTCGGCCTACTATGGACCAACGCTTCCGCTACGACGCCTCGTCTGGTAGGCGGTCGCCCCCGCTGCACAATCCTACCCGGGCGTCCATGCCCGGAAACATTGGCGGCAGCTATCCGTCGGCCTACGGTGGCGACGCGCATGTCTTGCAGCCCCATATGCCCCGGTACGACGACCCCACCACTCCGCGTTCGTCGACCGTCGAGTACCGTGCCGCACCCGCAGTGCCCACGCCGCCGCAGCTGCACAAGACCCAGCCGCCGGCCGCCACCTCTTCATCCGGTGTACCCTCTGTTGCACCGCCTGCTTCCCAGCACCAATCGTCGCACCATCCGTCTTCTTCTCATCAACCCCCTTCGGTCCATCTTCTCCATCATCACCAACTCTCCATGCCTCCGCCCCCCACGACAACCCGCACTACTTATGCAGTGACCAGTGACCCTGCCTCTCTCAGCGGGAACCTCCGTGCGCCTTCCCATCCTCGCCGCACGTCCTTTAACGAAGTGGGAGCAAAGCGCCCTGTCATAATCACCACCACCACGGCTGGCAGCTCGAGCAACGCTTCGGGCGCTAATTCAGCAACCCGCGGCCCGGCTTCGCCCAGTCGGGTCGACCAGTTTCGCTCGCCCAGCGCTGAACCTATACGTCGGCCGGCTGTGCGCGATGACAACTCCTACTACGCTGTGCCGGCCACGTCCAGTGGTCTCCGTTCTCGCGCCAATCGCTACTCATATGCCGGGGTGCCCATGAGCGCCACGCTCGACAACGATGAGCTCCATCGTCTTCACGAGCGCCGTGGTAACGTTCACGCCGGCCAGCGCGTCGACCCGTTTACACGCTCTCGCCCGCCACCGGCGTACGCAAATGCGTCGCGCCACAACATTGCTCCGATGCTTGCACCTGCTGTTACTGGTGGCAACAGCATCACTGGTGTCAGTTCTTCCTCTATCGCCAGTGGTGTTGGACCCGCACCGTTGGCCGCGCCGTTGGGTGTGCCGTTGGGAGCGCCGTTGGGAGCGCCGTTGGGAGCGCCATTAGGCGCGAGCCTAGCTGGCTTGAACGCGAACAGCTACGGCGATCAAGGCTATGAGTACACCAACCCCAGCGACCTAGCTCGCTATGACATTCAGTACGAACAGGCCATGCTACCCCAGCGCCATAGCCGCCGTGACAGCTTCGACAGGGACTACTATCGGCCGACCGTCAGCTTGACGACTGATCTCGGTCGTCCCTACGCATACGACCCAAACATTCGCCGCCCCGGTGCTGGCAGCACGGCCTCCAGTAACGGTGGTCCTCCGCCCACAACATGGGGCCTCGACAAACTCAGTCGAACGGGGGCGCCTGTTGCATCTTCCGGCGCCGCAAATGGTCATGTAGCCGGCTCGTCCATCCGCAATTCATCCCGACAGAGGTCGTCGCAGCTGCATCAAAATCGGCCCGATGAGTACTACCATGTTGATGATGACCCTCGGGACCAGCGTGGCAGCGAGCAGCGTGATCGCGTCCGCGACTATCGCGATCGGGACTACCGTGACCGTGATCACGACCGTGGTCATGAAAGAGATTGGAACCGGGGTCCAGATCGAGAGCGAGAAATCGCCCGGGACAGAGCCAGAGACAAGGAGCGCGATTCTGCCTGGGAAACTGAACGTGCACGCACACGGGAGTACTACGCTGACGGCAGCACGGCTAATCGCGCCTTTGGCATCCTAGTCAACAGCAGAGACCATCAACTGCGCCAAACGTCCCAGGATCGCTATGGCGACGGCGCACGGCGCGACCACCGGAACCCGCGCTACGCATACGGCGGGAGCAACCGGTACAACGACATTGACCGTAACTTCGTTCGTGGCCGTCCCGAACCCGCAGAGCGTCTGGGCATTGAGTCTCCTAAGAGGAAGGAGACCGACGACGACATGTATGTGCACCATCCTCAAGAAGGCATGCACCACTGGGACAGCAGTGATCGTTACGAACGGAGTCATACCCACGAACGGGAGCGAGTGCGGGAGAAAGACCGAGAGCGCGACCGCGGCCGCGACCGAGATCGTGACCGTGATCGAGACCAGGTTCGGGACCGGGACACCGATCAACCCGAGCCTCATCCTCCTAAACGCACGGGCGAGGATGAAGTTGCCAACACGAAAAAGACCCGCGACAAGGTCGCCGCAGGCCTTGGAGCAGCGGCTGCTGCTATCGCTGCAACTACTGCACACAATACAGCTTCATCAGTTAGCAGTGGACCGACCGGTCGGCCTTCTGTGAGGGTGACACGGGCGCCAGATACCGGTGGCACTCTCAACCGTGCGGAGCCCTCGCGGGATGAGCGTGCCGGCGATCCAAGCAGTAGCAGTCACATATCGGACGAAGAGAACCGTCGTCAGCCAAAGCAAGATGATGATAACACATCAGAGGGCAGTCGTCGCTCCAAGACATCAGCAACAAATCCTGCAACCTCTTCCCAGGCAGGGGTACCTACTTTCGATAATGATGCGAACAGCGACGCGCAAACACGGTCAACGGGCCACACCCCTTCAACGTCAGAAGATGGGGAGTCAGATAAAGAGTCCAAGGAGCCTAGTGCAAGCCGGCGCCGGCGCCGCCGTCGCCGCGACGTCCCTTCTTTCGTACCAACAAACGCGGAAGATCTAAAAGCGCTGAAAGCCGATATTGCGGCCATGGATGCCAAGGATGGGAAGAAGGCACTTGACAGACCCGACGACACTTCCAGGAGTGAGTCGGCAGACGACGAGGGCAGCAGCCACCCAAATACAGACCAGGAACAACAGACTGACGGGCAAGGTCAAGATGAGGTGGGATCCCCAGGTATCTTGACACCACCGTCAACGTCATCAGCGTCAACACCACCGTCACCGACAGCCGAACCGGGGAACGCTTTTGATGCTTCTGACACAGTTTCTGGTGTGCCGTCTAAAGACAAAGGAAAGGGAAAAGAACGAGAGTACCGCGAAGAGGAGCCAGCTAAACGAAAGCCCAGCAGGGCGATAGACGCCGGACCTGACGAACGGAATGGCCGCGCCTGGAAAGACCGAGATGACCGTGATGACCAAGATGACCGAGATGACCGTGATGGCCAGGACGGCCGCGATGACCAGGACGGCCGGAATGGTCGTGGCGAAAATGGCGGACGCGGGCGCAATGAAAGTCAGCCACCTTCCAAGGGCGCAGTAGTTCGCCTGGTGTCGCCGCCACGCCTGAGGGACGAGAAAAGACCTCTCAAGGGTATCCTCAAGGCGCCAAGCACCAAGTTCCCCGAGGACGCACACCCTATCCGAGAAGGCGTCGCGCCGCACAAGGACGACAAGGCAAAACTGCAAAACGTCCCGCCAGGCGTACGCTGGACGCGAATCAGCCGCAGGCTCGTCAATCCGGAGGCCTTGACGATTGGCAAGGAGCGGTTTGAAGTGCGTGACGAGTTTGTCATTGTACTCCGCGTACTCAGCCGTGAAGAGATTGAGGCGTACACGGTTGCAACTGCACAGCTCAGAGGTATGAACAGGCCCAGCATTGGTTTTTTGATCTCGTCAACTTCCTGCTCTGTAATCGCTAATTTTGAACAGATCAACGTCGCAAGAGCGTTGAAGAGCGGGAGCAGGAAGAGCAGCGTGCCGGCGAAGAAGATCGGCATCAGCGACCACATCGTGACCGGGAGCATGATCGCGACCGGGATCGTGACCGGGATCGTGACCGGGACCGTGACCGGGATCGTGACCGGGACCGTGACCGGGATCGTGACCGTCGTGACCGCGATCGTGACCGGGACCGTGACCGTGACCGCGATCGACACGACGACGGTGAGGGCTACTCTGGCGGTGGCTCACACCAGCGACGGCACTATCGACATGCGTCCGAAAGTTTTGCAAGCAGTAGCGACAGCCGGCAGCCGGCAACGATCGAGTACGCCAGTCGCAGCGCTGGCAGACAGTACCACCGTAAATAAGTATCTACGATGCGAGAGCACAAGAACTTCACTCTGAACGATTCTTTTCAACAACCACGATCTCTTGTGTTTCTGGTTTGCATTTTTGGACACGTATATAAAAGCATATGATGGTTTCATGACGACGAGACGACAGGACGAGATGATGAATTGGATGAGGCAGACAAAATTCATGACGATCTACAACTTTTCTTCTTTATATTTTTTATATTTCTTTAATTTCTTAATCTCTATCCTTTTACTTTTTCTCTTTCTTCCTTTCCTACTTCGTTGATGAAGATCGATTTCGCTGTATTGATAAAATGCCCGCCACACTTTTTGAAAGCAAAACTATTGGAAAGGAGCGCGCAAACAGAAAACAAAAGTCCCGTAGTCACCGGAATCGATATTGATTGATTCATTACTCAGGCTTCCATCATCACGATGGGTGACACGAGACGCGCCCACGGGCGCCGTCTTTTCTCTGATGTCTTGGCCGAACGAACGTCTTGTCCGACATCGCCTGCACTATGCTGCTTTCATGTCCTCGTCCCCTCTCGCCCCCCTTTCGTGCCCCGTCCTCTCCCATTTGCCCATCCCGTATTGACCTCTGTTGCCTCGCTTCGGCTTACCTTGCCGTCGTTTTCAAGAGGGTTTCTCCGTCGTGGATAGCTCCGCCTCGCAGTCGCCTCTGCGTGCAGTCTATTCCTTACCCATGTCGTCTCTAGCCTGTCTGCTGGCCAGCCTTCTTTCGAGCAGGGGGGAAAGGCGCGTATTTTTTCCTTCCTTATTCTTTTCTCACTTCTATTTTTTCTTCTCTGTACTCGTCTCTTTCTCTCGAGTATTCCGTCGTCTTTCTCCACCATTTCCATTGTCCGACCTCTGTGCACCTGTCTCGCTTGCATCTCGTGTGCATCTCTGTGCAGCACCGACGCAAAAAGGCTGACCAGTGTCTTGTTCAGCAGATGCCCCCTCCGTGGTTCTGACGGCCAGTGACGACGTTGGCATGCTCTCGACGGTGTCCGTTGTCCCAAGCGGCGTGTCCTTTTCCCGCCCCCTCCCTTTTCCCTTTCTCTTCTCTAGTGGACTGACATCTCCAAGTCTTTCATAGAAGAGCGGCTACCGGCAACGACTTTCACACCCGTCTTCCAGCGGCCACCCCCGTGTACCATCACCGAGATGCCTCACCTAGCCTGACTCACCTCGTCCCTCCACCGCCCTCTTGTACGCCTTCGTACATGTACGAAATAGCACGCCAGACATGCACTCACGCACACACGGGAAATGGGGAAGGGAACAGGGGATCGAGGAAGAAACAGGATTGGACCAGAGGAAGGTCATGCAAGATCTCGTTCCGGTGCTCTGCCCGCTGCTGTGCAATGCTTGCTCTTGCTGTCCCTCCGCCTGGTAGTACAATATGAGGACAGACCATGGCACAAACGCACGGAAAGCAGAGAGACAAGAACAAGAGAGAGGCAGGAGCTGAATCCGGTGCCATGGAGAGAACACCATCCACGAGGGCTGAGAGGCTTGTTTTGTTCTAGCCCCCCTCCCTTTCCTTGTCCCATGTATTCTCTGCCCCGAGAAGGCGACCGAAGGACGAATATTGTCCGATCGGGCAGCGGGAAACGGCCGTATGGATCGAATCGTACCCCGTGGTCCAAGGCAGAGTTGAGAAAAGGGGGCGACGGAGTTGCACAACGGCCATCTGACAAAGACGTGAGTAAACTGGAAAACAGGAAACGGGATTGGGGAGGGTTCCTGCGGCTATCTACGACGAACCGACACATCTGCGGGCGAGACAGACAGAGGACACTGTCTGAGGAAAGGCCGCTGGATGCGTTGCGTCGTCCACCCCTCGTCCGGAGTGGTGATGTCGCGGCTTCTGCCATGGCCCCTCTTCGTTGTCCTCTTGCCGGCGGTAGGACATTACTACCGGCGGCGTCGGTACCAGGCGGTCTGCTGTGGACTCCGGAGCAGTCCCGGGACCTCGGACGTCGCTTTCTGTCTGGTCCTTTCTCTCACACGGCCGTTCCGTTTCATGCTCTCTAAATTAAGCATCCGGACGCATGGCCCTGGACGCATGGCTCTGGGTGCGGTGATCTACGGGACGTGTTTGCATCGATTCTTGGGCGCTTCTCTGTGGTTTGATGCGAGCAGTCGCTGGATGGGGATCCGACATGATTTCCCGGTTTCCATTTCCCCGTTTCCCCGTTCCCCGTTCCCCGTTTCCCCGGTTTCCCGTCTTCGCCCCTCCCTCGCCCGTTTCTATTCGTTCTGAGTGGAAAACGTTCTTCCCAAGATGTGTTGTCTCTCGTTTCGTAGAGTTTCAGCAGATCATAGCACGACGTCTTCTATCTGCTTGCAAGGGTTTTGACAGGTAGCCTCACGACAAGGAAGAGCACGCGTCAAGAGTCTGTCAGGGCTAGTCTGGGCCTTCCTTGCACTCATCCCCGACTTCATCTCGAGAGACCTTCTGCTTCCCCCTTTCTTGCACACACCCCTACTATGCTCATGCTTGACCATGTGCAGGGCTGTTTGCTCTCCCGCAGACGCTACTGCACCTGGCCAGGGGTTTAATCTGGTGGTCCTTGCCGCTCCCTAGTGGGTTTGGCAGGTGCAGCCGGCTCTGGCTGGACCAGGCTCCCCACTGCCAAAAGGGAGAAAGAGAGGGTAATAAATTGCTGCGAGATGGCCCAGGGGGCAGAGGACATGCCTGTCCTAGTGACGAGCCCCATGCACTTGAAACGCTGTGAATTTGCTATCTGCTTCTCTTTGTTGTTTTCAGCACGGGATGGTTCCTTGTCTCGTTTCCATCTCCTTGGGAATTAGCTAGGGGCACGCCACTATCTGACGTCGTATCTTGTTCATGCCTTATGCTTTGAAGACTGAACGCGCTATTACTCCGTAGGGAAAGTTAAAGAAGAAAGAGCAGGAGTCTCGCGGCACGCAGCCGACAGCCCGGGATACGGTGCTGAAGGATGGAGATGAAGGATGGAGATGACAGGGGCGTTGGCTGTTTGAGATGAGAAGCGAGGAGAAGACAGAAAGAGGAAGGAGAGGAAGAGGAAGAGGAAGAGGAAGGAGAGAAGAGGAAGGAGAGAAGACGAAGGAGAGAAGAGGAAGAGGGGAGAAGAGAGGAAGAAACAAGATCAACACGGCAACGCAGAGGCGTGACGACGATCTGCGGTTCGTCTGTCTGCCGTTCTGAAGCAGAGCAGAGGAAGAAACATTGCTCACCGAAAACAACAGTGTCGTCTTCTTCTTCTCTCTCCTCACCGGTCCTCCCAAACCGGTTCCCCCTTTTCATCAACGAGATGGTGAAACAGTGTGATTCCGTTCTCTTCCTGTACGGAGTAAACAGCTGAAAATAGAAGGAATGCCGACCAGTTTCCAAGTCCCCCTCTTCCCCTTCCCGAGAGTGCGTCCTGCATACCTACGGATCGATGGTCCTGCGCCGTGTCCTCGCACTGAGGCTCGGTGAGCTGGCATCGAGCCAGACTCGTACGAGGTCCTCTCCGTCTTGCACGCCGGTCAAGACCTGTCATTGCAAAACCTTTTACGAGAAGGCGATTGTGAAGAACAGTTCGCTCTTCTGATTCTTCCGAGGCTCCCTCCCATCTTATTGCGTAGCACATGTATACATAGTGGCGTGCCGTGCCGCCTGTTTCTCGCATTTCGCATTTTCACGGCGAGGTACCACATAAAGCACACCGTGTTCTCTGCCCCCCCGTCGTCGTGTACTCGTAGCCAGGAACGCTCGTGCGACGACTTGACCGTCCCGGACGGAAGATTAAGGTGGCGTCTGTCCTTCCTGTTGTGCAGCAGCTGCAGAGAGAAATAGATGCATGTCACGACAGGCCTCCGTCGTCCAGCAGTCTGGTCTGTGCCTTTTTTTATCCACCAACCAAAGAGCCGCACCCGTCTGATTTCGGTGCAGTCGGGCGAGGGGGAGAGAGTACATGTACGGGTATGCTGTGTATCGCTTGCTACTTGAAGGCTGTTTCCGCTGTTCACAGGCAGGTTTCTGGTTGGCTCGTAAACGGGCAGTAGATCGGGAGTAAAAAGGGGAGGAGAAAGGGGAGGGGAGGGGAAGGGGGAGAGGAAGAGAAAGAAAGAAAAAAAAGAAAAAAAGAAAAAGGAAAAAGAAAAATCGAGAAACCTGCGTTATCCGTTTACGGACATTCCTCCGTCGATCTAAAACCAGCTTCATGTCTACATGTACGACTCGTCACCAACAGTTCGTGGGGAGGGTGTGTCTCTTGCCAAATCACTGGCTGACTTTCTCTTCTAGCGCCAGTGCCGCGTGCCAAGCTGTTGACACCCTCAGCTGTCGTCCTTTTTTTTGTCAACATCAAGATTGTGGGGGCCTTTCTGTTCGAGAGCGGTTCCGGGCGCACCCTTTTCCCACTAGAGAGATATCAAGAGGAGGAGATTGGAGGATGCTGCATCATGTGCAGGTGAAATTTCAAGGAGACAACAGGAAACAGCAGATGTTACCCAACAGGTTTTGTTTCTTTCTCTCTCTTCAGCTTGCACATCAGCGAGACCCTGTGCCAGCAGGGATCGTAGGAAGAGGGTAGGGTATTAAGGTTTTCTGGGTGCGGAGAAAGGAGAGGCTACGGGAATACCAGGGATAGCTGCAGTGGGTTAATTTCTTTTCTTTACGGAGTACTGGTGGCACATCGTGGACCCTTGTGGTACGGAATAGTGGCAAGTAATATACACGCCGCGCCTGCATGATTGACGACGAGGGAGGGCGTGGGAAACCAGGCGTGTTTGAATTCTTTCAGCGTGAAGCAAGCATCCTGCCTGGTATGATCAAACCAAGGCCGTCGATTGCGGACCAAAAGTGGCAGCTGTGAGGATTTTGAAACGCAGCAGCGAGAAGCACGGCCACTAAAAGCGTTTCAATAAGGACAGGGAGGGGGAGGAGGAGGGAGAGGAACGGGATCTCCCAGTTCTCTGAATTCTCCAGTGACAACGACCTATTCCTGGCACCAAGCGGACCAGGTATCGGGAAAAATGACGTCTCACAAGAGAAAGTGACGCTTCCTCATCATATTCCTCCACCCCCTGAGCTTAGCAACCCGTCTGTTGGGGAACGGCTGTGGCAGACGTCAAGAACTGCGGAGTAAGCGAGAAGTCGAGAGATGAAGACGCGGGTTCGGTGATGTACATGTACTTGTACTCCGTGCTTCCTCGACTTTTCGTATCGGAGTACGGAGCACTCCGTACGTATATACATAGTGCGTACGACAGCCTCGGACGTTGATGGCCATCTCGTCCTTCTGGTACTGTTGTGGTAAAGGTTGGAAAAAAGAAGGAGAAAAGATAGGGGGAAGAGAATCCATAACCTCAAACTGCCCTAATGCACGCTCATCACCCTCGTAAAGTACCGTCGTTTATCCATTCCGCTGTATTGATAAAAATGAGCTGTATTACGGGTACTCCGCAGACAATTCTGAATGAAGTGTTGATTGCTTCCCAGATCAGCAAAAGCGAATTTATTCCGGGCCTAGATGCAATAGTCCTTCACCACTATTGCTCGATAGGTGCTTGTGTAGCTCGCGGCCCTGTAATTGGCTCTCAGCGCGCTAGCACTATTCGAGTGCTCTCTTCGTCTGCTGCGAAAACTGCCTGGCAGACGAGACAGGCACTGCCTCCTGAATTCGCCGTCTTCCTGTCCATTCCGTCTCGTCATCACATCCATCGCTTAGCACCCGTCCTACCCAAGCCTGCTAGCCTCGGAGCTGAAGCAGTGAGCAGGAGCCGAACAGGGGCATCTGCGGAGCCACCCGTAAGATACCTGACCCCCACTGCTACCCCTCTTATTAGTCCCAGGACTTTGGGTGGGTTTGGAGCAGAAGGAGGAAATGAAGGGGGGAAGGAGAAGAGAAGAGGGGAAGAAGAGGGGAAGAGGAGATGAAGAGAAGGGAAGAAGAGGAGAGACGAAGGGAAGAGAAGAAGAACCATGACAAGGTGGAATCAAACAAAGTCCAAGAGAGCATTCCAGGGAGAACAGACTTAGTCTTCAACGGCTTCCCGCTGACAGGCTTGAAGAGGGGCTCGACTACGCGCTCTCATTGGTCGCAGCCATGCCAGCGTCCGTTCAGGCGATGTCGGCGTCTGCCCCGTAGCGCAAGATAGTGCGGAGTGCTTCAGTCCCATGTTTTTTCTCCTGCCACACCAACGCTATTAGTACCGCATGAGCGTTGTCAGGTGGACACCCCTGAAGAATCCGTGGCCGGGCCAGGCCACCCCTGGAAGAGCTGCACTGGCGCCCAAGCCAGCTGCGGGAACCACCGCGCCGGGTAGGTCTTCGAGAACAGTTGCAGGGAGCAAGGGCTTGTCATTTTCAGCTCTCTACGCAGCGCTAATAGCTGCGTCTTCATACTCATAGGCACGAACAAGCCCTAGCAAAGATGTCATCACCTTGAAAACTCTGAGATGCGCATCCACGCTGTCTACGAGACACCTCAATTCTGTCTACGACTGGAGGATGCCCGCTGTCTACGAGAGGAGTGTTATGCGCCCCAGCCGGCCTCAAGCAGTCTGCCTCTGTCTCTTAGCCGCTCTCCTCGACCCAAGATTCAAGCTGCCTCGACGATGCAGCTCAGCAGACCGCCCCCAGTGGTCGCACATGTGTCTTCTGGTTGGTTGCTCGGATCGTCGCTGCAGGGCAAATCGCCAATCTGAAAGGGCATGAACTTTGCTGGGCCCTCTGTTGTGCTTCCGCCCCCTTTTTTCTTGCCGCATTTCTGCTCGCCCAGTGTCCGTCGTTTCCTTGCCTGTAAGTCGTTGTACAGACTACAAATACATGCAATATTGCCCTCGTCCTTGTGCTTGTGTTACTCTGCAGCACCGACCTCTCGTTGTCCAGCAGCTCGAGCATCCCAGAATAACCCCTCCCCCCTCCCCCCTCTCCCCGGCACCCACCGACGACACCCCCTCCATTTCGAAAATTCGGCTTGAGCTGCCAATTCGTCGTGCCGCTGGCTTATTGGTGGTTATCCATGGCCAATCGCGGCGCGTATGCCATTTTTTCTTGTTGCGTTTCTTCTCGTTGGCGTTCATTTGTTCTGCTCCCTTCCTTCTCCTCTTCCCCTTTTCCTCTCCTCCCTTTTGTCTGCCGTCTTCCGTCTTCCGTCCTCAGTCAATCACCGTGCATCGTGCTAAACACGATCAATTTCTTGGCAACAACCGTAGCTCCTGTCCGTAGCTCCTGTGTCGGAATCTTTTTCTTTGTTTGGACCCTGGCGCCGTTCGCGATTCAGCTACGCTTGATGCTTAAGCTTTGGTGCGTGAAATTTTCTGTGCTCCTTCTATGGCCAATTCCCTCGTATATTTGCTCCACTGCGGCTATTTAGCCTACACAAATGTCTCTTCTTTCCTTTCGGGCCTGCGCTAGAAGCCTCGGAACCCCAAGGAAGAAAATCCATCTTGAAAGTGGTAAGGGGATATCGTACCCGTCACAGCCTGTTTACAGTGTCTTATCTTTCTAGAGTTTGTCATTGGAAGGACAATAGCTGAAGTCTCATTTCTTTTTTTCTCTTTTTTTCTTTTCTTTTTCTTCTGACTTCTCGGGGTTCTTCGCCTGTTTTATTGCTTTCTCCTTTATTTCCTCCCCTTTCATATTCGTTCCCTTTTCCTGTCTACATGTACCTTTCCCCTTTCCTTTCTTTTTCCTCCCCAGCGCTCAACGGTCCCTTTTGATCTGCCAACTGTTGGTGCGTTGGTGCCAGTTGGTCATGAACTTGCTCCATACTCCTTCTGGAATCGTTGAATCTATCAACTGCTAGCATCTGCTTTGACATCAGGTTAGCACCTAAGTCTATTGTTTTCTTCAGTGCATTGCGTCATAAATTAGCTGTCCCGCGAACGCCTCCCCACATCGGTCTAATACACCTTGCTGCTGCCCCGTTTTCTCCCTGTGCTCAACCATACGCTTAGGCTTAGGCAGTCGCTAGGTCCTGACCGATCTGCAAGTCGTCTCGAAGCCGCCTGCCGTAAATTGATCTCCGGAGGCAGTTACGACTCACGAGTTGGTCGCGGCAAGACCCCTTTTCATCAGCGTAAGCCTTTTCTTTGAGCCATTGGACCTTCTATCTTGTAATCTACGGCGTACGGAGAACTACGGAATATGCTTTATTCCTTTACCTTTGTTCTTGTCGACCTGGTACCTGAACGTGCCCTTGGTATCCTCCCTCTGGAAACAAGTATGCTTATGCTTAGTGTTGGCGGCTCGTCTCTCTTTAATATCCCTTCCTTCCTACCGAGACGACTGGTTCCTTGACGCTTTTCTGTCGCATAACGCATCCTGCGCGTCACATCTCCTTCTCTGTCGTTCTTTCTCTCCTCCTCTCCTCCCCTCACGATCTGCCAAGCTGCAGCAGAAAATCCTTACGATCTGCCAAGCTGCAGCAGGCAATCCTCTACCCGCCTCTCCTTGGTCACGAGACGACAAGAGTCGACGCGGCTGCGCTCAAACCTGTCGTCCCACGAGGTGAACTCGAGCTTCCGTCCACTGGCCTCATACGGGCACTGGCCTCATACGGGAGTATCCTTGATACTCCGACTTGCGACCCCTGTCAGCCCTGGCCGTCCTGCCACCCACATAACAACATCTCCACCACAGCTCTCATCCTCACGAGCTGACCGACACGGGAAGAATAGACCGTGGCACAGCTCTACGGCGTGACAGACGCAATAGCTTGTGCCTTTTAATAAGACGAGACAAGCGAACGGTACGCTACTTCTTTTCTTTTTTCTTTTTTCTTTTTTCTTTTTTCTTTTTTCTTTTTTCTTTTTTCTTTTTTCTTTTTTCTTTTTTCTTTTTTCTTTTTTCTTTTTTCTTTTTTCTTTTTTCTTTCCTCTTGACTTTGTTGCTTGCTGCTCCGTATTGTCGTCTCCTTCTCCCGTTTCTGTCTCCTTAATTTGCTTGCTGGTGCCCATCGGGTCTGTTGCTGTTGTCGTTCCAGGTGTGTCCTCCACTTTGTCTGCTTTTTGGGCTACAGCCTAGCTCGTCCGTGCTCCGTGGCTGCATTGGCGTCCCTTTTCTTCCTTTTTTCGGGTGCGAGAATCTGCCTTATCCGCCTCGCCGGGACCCCTGTTGCCATGCCTCCTCCCCTTGCCACAGCAGCAGCACGCTGCTCACCCGCTATCCTCCACAGCTCCTCACACTCTATCTCTACCCACAATCCTGCCACATGCCAGTGCCATGGCACCTCCCCATACTCTTTCGGTCAGCGTGGGTCAGCCACTTGCTCAGGCAGTCCTGTCTCAATCTCGGCAGCGTTCCACCCTAATTGGAACCGCATAACATTTTGCTTTTGCACAGAGTGACGGGCAACAGAACGAGTTGGACCAAAAAGAGCATGGCATGAAACAACGACAATAACTTAGGGCGGCGAGAGGGGAAGAATGCTTACGGAAGCAGTGGTGACGAGAAGAACGTCGTCGGACCCGGCCAGGCCCAAAGCTATCATTCCTCAGAGTTCCATCATGGGCCTCGCCAAGGTCGAGCAGTTCACAGGTCACTGAGCAGCTCTGAATAGCTCTGAGCAGTGCGGGCTGCTTCACACTAAATGTTTCCGAGCTTGGTTTCGCTCATCCCTTTTGCCTTTTGCCTTGTGTCTGTCTGTTTTCTATTTTTATCCGGCATTGTTTCCAGGCAGTTCAGCTCAGCAACGGGTAGCGGCTGCTTGAAAAGGACGCGGCAGGCCAGAAGACAAACGAAAAGACGTACGGCAGCTCCAACAGCTCAGGCGTGGCTGACATTTCTGTTTTCTGATTAGACACCAGATCCGCGTCGTTTCAGATTTACACAACCAGACACACTCGGGGCATTATATGATCACCACTGCATTGCACATTGGTGGCTCCTCCCACCCCCAGTCCACGTCTATCACAAGTCTGTTTCCGACTTTGTCGATTGCCTTCTCCTTGTCATCTCCAGCTTCTGGCTAGCTTCCGCCTCCAGCCTGCGCGAGTCTTTTCTCGTCAAAACAGCCATCCAGGGTGAGTCTCGCCAGGTCACCACGCGAGATAAAAGAGGAGACCAATGTTTAGAAACGAGAGCTTCGTTCATGCCCCCCTTGTCGTGCCGGCCTCGTCCTCGCCATGCTCCTCGTTGCCTCCCCTGTCTCTCTCTCGCCCTTTCTGTCTTTGCATTCTTTTCTCCGACCCTGCTGCCCCAGCTGCCCATAGTATTTTCTATTTCATATCTCTGCCCCCCCTACCTTTTTTGCCTTCCCATTCTTCCTTGCGTCTTTCATTCTCTCGTCCTGGACTCCCCTGCTTGAGTCGTGTGCACGGCCACCCTTGAAAACCAGGTTGATCCTCCCCCAGGCGCATATCGAAGTTCCCTACCGGTATTTACTTTGCATGCATCCTGGTCTCCCGCCTGCCGCCAAACCCACGTTCAACCGACGTTCGAACCCAGCAACCTCAGTTGGCCGCCGCTGAACCACGACAACGCATTTTCCGTGCGCTCCCATGCGCTCCCATGCGGCTCACAACAACAACGCCGAAGAGAAACGATCACTGTCAGCAAACGACACTGAGCAAACGACACTGAGCAAAGGTCGAGGACCATCAGCAAAGGAGCATCCGAGGACACGCCTGTCAGCACCCATTGTCGCCCATTGACGCAGGAGGTGGCCTTGACGCACAGGCACATCTGCTCGGGTGATTCCAGACAGTCTGTTCGTCGACCGGTCCTTCCTACTCCCTGCCTTGATCAACGCGCTGCAGCACCTACGACGACCTCGTTTTCCTTTGCCAGGATCAAAGCTGACCAGATACCAGCCCCAGTTTCTCTCTCCGACCACAACGCACCAATGGGCCTGTTGACTATGGCGCAGCAGCACCACCAGGCGCCAGCGCAAGTCAAGGACGAGCCATACAACGTGAGTAATTTTCGCCCTGCTTCCCATCGCCTCTCCTCTTTCTCCTATCTTGCATTCGCTTGCGGCTAGTGGGTAGTCCTACTCCATGTACTCCTCCCCCCCAGAAACACACGCGTCCACTTGTCACCGCTTCTTCCCTCGTGCAGCAGTGGCCCGCTAGTCGCGGACTGTCCACGCTTAGCTGCTTCCCCCCGTTCCTTTTTCTTCGTCTCAAATGCCATACGCGTTTACCAAGCCGCGGCACTTTGACACATGGCGGAGAAATGCTGTCGTTCGATCAACCACCTTCATCCCCCACCATTAGGCCAAGGCCGACCACGATCATCAGTGCCCCTCCCCTCCCCCCTCCGCTCTCGACCGTGCACTAGGCCTCGGAGCTGTTCTGGTTCTGAATGCCTCGAGCACAGCCGCCTGCCCATCCTCTCAGACACTCGTGGCAACAAGTTTTGTTTCCAGAAAGAAGCCAAAGCAAAGTTCGCTGGCTGCTGAGTGCTTTGGAGGGTGGGAATTGCAGGGGGCTGCTCTGTTTCACCAGAAACTAGGGCGCGTCGTCCCACCCTTGCTTCCGCCAGAGGACGGCCTAGCCGGTGCGGGCACTTGGTGGGTGTTAGTCGCTTGTAGCGGCCACCAACGGCGCATGGTACTTTTCTTTTTCTTTTCTTTTTTCTTCTTTTTCTTCTTCCCTCTTCATTTTCTTTCCGTCCAACGGCCTAGCTGGCCGTTAGCTGGACTCGCAAAGGGAGCGATCGGACACCTTGTTGTATGCTCTGTCAGTATTCGTACTGAGTGTACGGAGTACATGAGGCAGCTCTGGACCGCTTTCGCACTTACCAGGCCTCTTATGTCATCGGGCGTGTCTGAGTCTCCCAGCGCAAGTGTCTCTGGGGTTGCATCGCGTCTGGAACCGGGCGATGGACGCAACGCGGCTGCGCTGCCCCGTCGTGTGTCCTTGCCCTTGCATCGTGCACAGGCTCGAGACACGCCCCGATCCAGTTGAGACGCTCTGCCTGTAACGCGATGACTTCCGAGCGGATGGTCCGGTCCTGCAGCATGCACTTTCTTTTGAATCGAGTTTTCTTTCTTCTTTCTTTTCCGCTCCTTATTTTATTCACGTCTTTCTTATTTCATTTCCCGCTATTTTCCCGCTCTTTCCCATCGTTTCCATCTTCTTTCTCGGGCTTCGATTTTCTTTTCTTTTTCCCCTCCTCTTCACCTTGCAAAAAGATCGTCAACACACCGCCCCTAACCGAGTCTGGGACTAGGGGAAGGGGCGGCCAGCAAAAGGGGGTACCAGAAGACCACCACAGCGGAACCCGAGTTCCAGTCTTTCGAAACCCCGGCTGCCTTCCCCCATTCCCTGCTCATTGATCCCCTGTCCCAGCTTGTGGCTCCCCATTGGACAATCACCGACCTGGTGGATTCTGCAGCAGCCGCTGTCCTTCCCACACGACCCCCATCTCCGTCTCCTTTTCACGCCCCCTATTCTTCCCTCCCCCCCAAAAATACCACAGATGCTCCGTACCCTCTCCATCGATGGTTGTATCCTTGATCCTGGACACCATGACACACACCCCTCATCCTTCATTCGCCCGCTCAAGGTTTCCTCTGCCCTGTTCATCTCCCCGAATTTCATCGGCCACTGCCCCCTGCCCGCCTGAATCCACTTTTTCGTGGCCAGTCGAAGTCGATCCTTCAGCGAACAGCGGGCACAGCAACGAACGAAAGAAAAAGAAAAAGGAAAAGAAAACGAAGACTAAGCATAGAAAGGCACCAGTGTGAACACATGCTCTTCTGTTCTCTCTCTTTCCCATCCTCCACCCAAACTTGCCTGGACGTATTATTCATAAGAACGAGTCCTCCTCACCTCCGACCAGTGTACCTCTCTCGTCTCTCATCTTTATTATTCTTGCCCTTCTCAAGCGTCTCGACAGCTTCTTTCTTCCGCCCCTCTACTCATACCGTCTGCTGCCTCTCGATCCTGTCCGGTTGTCCAGTTTCTGTATGTATGCTGTCCTGCTGTCCTGCTGTCCTCCTTCCACCTGCACCCTGGCTTCTCACTTCACTTGACACCACGGCGTGGATTAGCCTTGCCCTGACCTGCCTCCTTCCCTGTCACCTTTCCCAAATCTCGATCTTTCCTTAGCACGGGTACCATCTGGCCACACACCCTTAGGCAAGGCCTGGTTGTGTCCTTTCGCCTCGCTGCTCTTGGGTTCCCTGCAAATCTCCAGCGCGGTTTTCTCCGGGGCTGCCAGTGCGGTGGACGTTGTCCACGATAGCCTCCCCTCCGCTCGGCGTTTCCATCTGCTGTTGCTGTCTAGATCGACGGCCAAAACAAGTGTTTTGAAAAGCCCTTTCACATCTATGCTTCCTCTATACAAGCCGGCTTCGGCTCGGAGCTGGTGATCTGTTTGGTTTGGCCGCAGATGATCTCCCCCCTTTTCTACGTTTCTGTTTCTACGGAGTACTATTTTTACGACAGAACACTGGCGGCCGCCTGATTTGTTTTGTCACAAAGCTCCAGTCCTTTGCTCCCAGTCCTTTTATTCCATGACTCCCCACGTCCAAAACACTAGTCCTCCGCAACCCCCTGGTCGCCTCCCAGCATATGTCGAGACATATAATTAAACACGCTGGGACGCATCTGCCCCGCCCATCTCCCCCTTCTTCTCCTGCAGCAATCCTATTTCTTGCCTTATGTTTCCCCTGGTTCGGTGCCGGCCGGTTCGTTCTTTTGCTGATCGTCTATAAGCAGCAACATAACAACCCACAACAGCACACCCCTCAGGGTCAAGCGCCGCTGCATATACAACAACCGTCTCGCCCTCCTAGCATCGTCCATCAGCAACATCAACCCCATCGGCAACACCCACAGGCCCCAGCGCAGCAGCCTCAACACCAGTCACCGTACCCGTCCAGTCACCAGGTCACACCCGTCTACCAACAGCCACAGGCCAACGCAGCGCAGCATCCCCAGGATCTCTACAACTACCCGTCCAACCCGTACAGCACTCCGTCCGCGAGCAGCGGATACACGCCGGCAGGTGAGCTAGTCCTCTCAACGTGAACCTCACCATTTGACTGCGTCCGCTGACCCATCGAAACCCAGATATGATGACGGCTACGATGTCCAGACCTCCTTACCCGCCCATGTCCTACCACACACCGCAGTCAAACTCGCCAGCCTCCGTGGGCTCTGGCGCTGGCCATGATCAGCAACGCGGCATCTACGGCCAGCCGCCGCAGCTTCACCAGCCAATGTACTATGGACAGCACCAGCCGTATCAACAGCTGCCGCCCACGGCCGCGCCGTCGCCGTACAGCCAACATGGGCAACCACCACACCAGTCGATGGGCTCGCAGTCGGGCATGATGATGTCCAGCGGCGCACCACCGCCCGTGTCGCACCAGATGCCGCAGCACCAAAGCCAGCACAGCTCGACGCCCGGCTTGACGGGGAGTCCGCGCCACGCCAAGATGGAGGTGCAGAACCTGACGCCACAGCTGTCTCGGCAAGCCACGTCACCAAGCTCACACTCGTCGCTGTCGATGGGCCAGGTCCAGGCTGCCCAGAGCATGCAATCGCAAGGACTTCACACGCCCGGCCTCCAGCAGCACCAGCCGCACCAGTCCTCGAACGGCTATGGGACGCCGGGTGTCCAACAGCACCCGCAGCATTCTCAGCACTCGCAGCATTCCCAGCACCCGCAACAGCAGCACCATCAGCCACCACAACATGCGCAGCACTCGCAGCACGCGCAACACTCTCACACGCAGCACACGCAGCACCCTCAGCACCCTCAACACCCACAACACCAACACTCGCAACACCCGCTCCCGCAACACCCGCTCCCACAACACACCCAACACAGCCAACAGCCGGCCCAACACACCCAGCACGTCCCGCAGCATTCGTCGCACACTCCCCAGAACGGCACCAGCCCGCTGCCATCCGGCCAGTCCGGCAGCGCCAGCTCATCTGTCGTCAACCAGAACGCGGCCCCTGGCCCCATCCCGGCGACAACGCCGCTGGTGGTGCGGCAGGACCAGAACGGGGTGCAGTGGATTGCCTTTGAGTACTCGCGCGACCGCGTCAAGATGGAGTACACAATCCGTTGCGACGTCGAGTCCGTGTCGACGGACGAGCTGTCGGCCGACTTCAAGCAGGACAACTGCGTGTACCCGCGGGCCTGTTGTCCCCGCGAGCAGTACCGGGGCAACCGCCTGCAGTACGAGAGCGAGTGCAACACCGTGGGCTGGGCTCTTGCTCAGCTCAACCCGTCGCTGCGCGGAAAGCGTGGCCTGATCCAGCGTGCCGTCGACAGCTGGCGCAACAGCAATCAGGATCCTCGCTTGCGGAGCCGTCGCGTCCGCCGCATGGCAAAGATGGGCACGCGTAAGGCGTCCAGCACAGCAGCAGCAACGGCTGTTGGTGGTGGCCTCAGCCAGCCGTCTCCTGCGCACGTAGGTGGCGCTACTCTTCCCAGTGTCGGTGCTCCTCTCGGAAAGCCAATCCACAGCCTGCCGATGCACCACCTTACCGACACAACACAACCAGGCGCCGATGAAGTTGGTATGTTCCACCAGATGTGATTTGACGCATCGACTCGTTTTCTTTTGTTTCGTTCTCCCCAATTTTGGTTTGTCCTATTCAGTGCCTCGTTTCACGAACTCGGGCACGAAGCTTTCCCCTCTGGGAACGACCCTTTGGGCATGATTTGCTTTTCATCTTATTCCCATTCCCATTCCCCATTGTCTCTTTCTTCCCAAACCTTTTTTCTCTCGAAGGTCTCGGCCGCCAAGTTGGGCCTGTCCTTTTCTTTCTTCTCGTTTCGCGATTCTATGAATTTTCTTCTTCTTTCCCCAAAATTCACCTTCACCGTCCTCTGTCCTTTCCATATCAAGTGTTGTCAATTTCTTTGTTTCATATACTCTTCATAGGCGCTCGACTCCCCCACCCCTTAAAAAGCTGCTCAGGCGACGACTGGTTCACCAAGATGGAATTTGTATACTACTATTGATATTTCTTATATATGCCTTGCTGTGCCGTCGTGCACGACACGACTGCCTGTTTCCTTCTCCTTGATGTCCCCCCTTTTCTGTTCCCCAGCACTTTGTCATTCCATCATTTCGTTGCTACGCTCCCTCGTCCGCGAGGAGAGCGGCGGAGGGACAGCATGGGAAGGAGTTGAGAAAGCGAGCGGCAGGGCCGGCCGTTTTGGAGAATCACTTGTTTACCTTTCTGTTTGGGTCCATCCTTGCCTTCTGCTCCCTTCGTGCTGTGTTTTCTTCCCAATCTTCTTCCCCTGATATCCTTTTCTCATGGAAACGAGGCAGGCCTACGTTAAAGCGAGCCAGGAGAAGAGCGGTTGGAGGTGTAACGAGGGCTAGACAAGTGTGTTTGGAGGCAAGCAGCCACAGCACAAAGCATAAATCAGGGGTACGCTTGCGCGGACGGGGCCGGTTTGCTGTTTGCTTGTCGTTGTCCTTTGAGCTCCTCTTTTTCGTTGGGTTTCGGTTGGAAAGACAAGTCGTTTTTTAAAGCAACCACATGCCGTCTGTTTTCTTTTTCTCTTGCCGCTGGTATTTGGTGTTGACACCCCTGTCCCGCTGACGCCCCTCCCCGCCTCCCCCTCCTTTAAACCCACCTATCCCTTGCTTGATCACGACTTCCACCCCTGCCTGTCCTTGCTATTGGGGCTAGCCGCCCTTGTCCGAGTGGATTGGCATGGACGAGACCGACGTGGGATGCTGGGACTCCCGACCCCTCCCATCATGGCTCTCATTGGTCTCGGGTTCATGGTCTTGGGTTCATTGGTCTTGGTTGCCGTCCGACTTGTGGCCCAGCCCATCACCTGTCATCTCACTGCTGTCTTTGCGAGACACCCCCTGGCCATACTCTCTTCTCTCTCTACACCCCTTGCCCCTTGCCACTCCCTCGCCCAACACGACGCTGACCACACCCCTAGGCGGAAGCGAACACTCCTACGGCGACGATGGCCAGCAGCGCCACCATCATCAACAGCCGGCAGCCGGTACAGCCCCTGTCGCGGGGATGTCGGAAGGTCTTGGCGCCCAGGACACCCGGCCGGCGCACGTCTTCAGCCCTTACGGCGGCTATGCCAGCGGCTCGCCTCTGCCGCCTCTGCCGCCCTCGATAGCCATTGCGCACAGCTCGGTAGGTGTCAGTGTCGGCGGCAGCGGCACCGCTTCGACCAAGAAGGTTGTGCCTCAGCCGGCTGGCCTCTTCCCGGAACTACCCGAGGCCAAGAAGCGCAAGTTTGTTTTGGTCGAGGACCGCGGCTCACGCCTGCGCGTGCGTGTCACGCTGAACGCGGTCGACACCACGGAGATCCCGGACTCGTTCCGCCGCTCCAATGCGGTCTGCCCGGGCTCCTTCTTCCCGCGCGAGATGGAGAGTCCACCGCCGACCCCGACCGGCCGGCGTTTCTTTCCGGCCGACCTCGACGACGTGGAGGACCTGCGACTGGACAGCAGCGCCGGCGACGATGGCGTCGAGGTTGAGACCGGTGGTGACGGTGACCGCCACGGACGGCGGCGGCGGCAGCATCATCGGCGGCGGCTAGCCATGGCTGCTGGCGGCCGTGTCGACGGCGACGGCAACGGCGACAGCAGCGGCAACAACCTCATCGGCCTCAGCCACACAACGTCCATGGTCACGGTGCCCGTGGGCGACGACGGCGCGGAGACGGAGATTGCGGTGCCGCGCATGCGCAAGGGTCTGCGGCGCAAGCAGGTGCGGCTGAACGACCTGGGCTGCCGCATGGCGTGGCTGCAGAGCCGGGCGTTTGCGGGCCGGCGCATCTTTCTGCAGAAAGCCTGTAAGTGACAGCGCCATGTCTTGCGTCTTTTCCTCTCCGTCAAGAAACTGACCCTATAGTGGACACGTACCGCAGCAAGACCTGCAGCGGCATCCAGGCCGCGATGCAGGAGGTTTCCGACGTGGTGCCACACTATGAGATGCGCGTGGGCAGGAAGCGGTGGCAGTTGTGTGAGCGCGAGATGGAGCTGAGACAACTCGGCCGAGCATAGGGAGGATTCTCTCATTCTTCCCTCTTCCCTCTTCCCCCTTTCCTTTTCGTCTTTCTCATCTTGTTCCATATATTCCCCTTCACTGTGTTCTTGATATGATCTCCTTTGTACTACATGTAGGCTTGGGTTGGTAATAGATAACTATCTCGAAACGTTGTTCCCGAGATGTATTATGACCTGTCAGGCTGCCCTATGTTTTAATCCCAGCCTTGTCAGTTGTGTCGTGGCAAAGCCTTGCTGACATAAGACGAAACCGCCCCCGTTCCCCACTAGAGGTGTCCTTTTTCGTCGAGCTTCGAACGTCACACAATTACGATTTTCCCAACTCGAAATGCAGCCACCATGAAGCAACGCTTCTCGTCTCTCGATGTCCGGGTACGCAGTCGCGCAAGGCCCTCCTTCTATTGCTAGACCCATCTGTGGCTTTTCTGACACACTCTGCCCCCTCCCTCTAGGTCATCAGCCACGAGCTCAACGTCACGCTCGCCGGCACCCGTCTGTCCAATGTCTACGACCTCGTGCCGCCCGGCGCGAGTGCCTCCAACTCGTCGTCGACATCGCGCACGATCCTGCTGCGCTTCTCCCGCAACCAGGACAAGTTCCAGCTCGTCGTTGACTCCGGCTTCCGCTGCCACCTGACCGCCTACGACGCGCGGGCCGCCGCAGCGTCCGCCACCGGCTCCGGCCCCGGTGGAGCCGCAAGTTCCGGCGGCGCGGCCAATGCGCCCTCTGCGTTTGTCAGCCGCCTGCGCCACTTTCTCGGTAACCGCATCCTCTCGGCCGTCACCCAGGTCGGCACCGACCGCATCATCGAGCTGCGCTTCAGCGACGGCCAGCTGCGCCTCTACCTCGAGTTTTATGCCGCCGGCAACGTCGTGCTGACCGACGCCAGCTTCAAGGTGCTGGCGCTGCAGCGCCGGGTGTCGGCCTTCCGCAGCGCCAGCCTCGACGTGACGCTCAGCGTGGGCAGCCCGTATGCGAATGGCGCAAAGTCCAACGACTCGACGCCGGACAACGGTGTCGTGGAGCTGACGCTGGCGACGGTGCGCACCGTGCTCGAAAAGGCCGTGGCGGCCGACGCGCCGCCGAAACCGGCTCCGTCTGCAGGTGTCGCAGGTGTCGAGGGAGGCGGCGGCACGCCGGCGGCGGCACCCGCCAAGAAGAAGAAGAAGAACAAGTCCAAGAGCCTGAGCCACATCCTGGCACTCGCCTTTACCGACCTGTCACAGGTTCTGATTGACCACGAGTTCCTCGTGGCGAACGTTGACACGGCCTCCAGCGCCGATCCAGCCGACTATCTCGCCGACGAAGGCCGTCTCAAAACACTCCTCCAGGTGCTGCAAGACGCGCGGAGGGAGGCGCAGGTCCTGACCCGTGCGGGGCAGATGAGCCGGGGCTACATTATCGCTGCGAAACAGGAGGTGGCACGGGCTGAGGCGGACGCGGGCGACGCGGGCGACGCGGGCGACAAAAAAGACACGGCGGAAACACTGCCCGGTGCGCGGTCCAAGCACTTTGACAATCTCGATTTTATCGACTTTCATGCCTTCAGCCCGCGGCAGTTCGAGACAGACCCTGGCTTTGTCGTGCTGCCTTTTGACTCCTTCAACAGGGCGGCGGACGAGTTCTTCTCGCACCTGCAGGGCCTCAAGGCGAACCGCCAAGTGAACCAGCGCGAATCGGTAGCCTCCAAGAAACTCGAGGCCACCAAGCGTGACCAGGCCCAGCGCATCGAAAGCCTGCAGGAGACACAGCAGCTCAACGCACGCAAGGCGGCCGCCATTGAGACCAACAAAGACTGGGTGCAGGCTGCCATTGACGCCGTCAACGAGCAGCTGCAGGAGGGCATCGACTGGGAGGACCTCAGTTTGCTGATCCAGAACAGCGCCAGCAGCAACCCGGTGGCTGGGCTCATCAGGCTGCCCATGCGGCTGTCCGAGGGCGTCATCACGCTGCGACTGGATGAGGAGCCGGAGGATGGCTGGGACGAAGACTACGACGGGGAGGAGGACGGGCGCTACGACAGAGACCAAGACGAGGACTCGCACGACGAGCAGCACGACGAGGGGGGTGGCGCCGCCGCCGCCGGGGTGCCGGCCGGATACGGCCTCCGGAAGCTCATCGACGTCGACGTCAAGCTGGCGCTGTCGGCCTGGAGCAATGCTCGGGAATACTATGGGCAGAAGCGCGTGGCCGCGGTCAAGGAGAAAAAGACCAAGGAAGTGACGTCGCTGGCGCTGAAAAACGCCGAGAAGAAGGTGGCCGAGGAGATGAAGCGTGTCCAGAAGGCCGGCCAACCCATGGCGCCGCAGCTGATCCGGCGCCAGCTCTGGTTTGAAAAGTTTTTGTGGTTTGTCTCGTCGGACGGCTACCTCGTGCTCGGCGCCAAGGAGCCGCACCAGTGCGAGGTGCTGTACCGCCGCCACTTCCGCCGCGGCGACGTCTACGTCCACGCCGACGTCAAGGGCTCGCCCGGCATCATTGTTGTCAAGAACCGGCCTGACGCGAAGCTGCCGGACGCGCCCATTCCACCCGCGACGCTCGCGCAGGCCGGCACCCTGGCCGTCTGCGCGTCCGAAGCCTGGGAAACAAAGGCCGGCGTCGGTGCCTACTGGGTGTCCGCGCACCAGGTGTCCAAGTCGACAGCGAGCGGCGAGCTGCTGCCGCCGGGTGCCTTTGACGTGCGCGGCGAGAAGAACCACCTGCCGCCGCCACAGCGCGTTCTCGGGTTCGGTCTCATGTTCAGGATCAGCAATGGCGGCGAGGGAGCCGTGGCTGGGACCGAGGAGGACGAGGAGAATGCGCTGGATGAAGCCCAAGACGGAACGAAGGACGGCGAGACAAGCCAGGAACAACCACTGCAGGAGGCGCCTGCTGACCGGGCACCAGCTGAAGGAGAAAGTCATGAAGACGATACAGCCAACGGAGAGGAGGGGGAAGAGGCCGCATTGGCTGCAGAAATCGAGGCCGCAGAGGTTGCAGAAACCGCAGAAACCGAGGCCGCAGAAACCGAGGCCGCAGAAACCGCAGAAGACACCGCAAAAAACCAAAGCGACCACGACCATGACACGTCGACAGAATCAGCTTGGAAAGACAAGGTCCGTAATCGACTACGTGCGAGCTCGCCGACGCCGTCCTACACATCGACAAACATTACTTCTGCAGCGGGCACGTCGAAGCGTGGCCAGAAATCCAAGGCCAAGAAACTGGCCAAGTACAAAGACCAGGACGAGGAGGACCGCGCATACGTCGAGCGGCTGATCGGCACTGCTGCGGGCCGCGAAAAGGCAGAGGCCAAGGCGCGCGCCAAGGCCCAGCGCGAGGCCGAGATTGCAGCCTACGAGGAGCGTCGACGGGCACAGAAGGAAAAGCAGATGCAGAAGATGCGCGAATACGAAGCAGCGCGCCAGGCCAAGCTGCTGGCTGCGGGCGACAACGCGGGGGGCGACGGCGGTGACGGCGGCGCGGCTACGACGGGAGGTGCCGCCGCCGCCGCCGAGGACGGTGACGGTGACGTTGGCGAGGAGGGAGACGGAAGCCTCGACGTGCTCAGCTGCATCGTTGGCCGGGCGGCGCCAGGCGACGAGATCCTCGAGGTGCTGCCGGTCTGCGCGCCATGGTCCGCGCTGGGCCGGCTCAAGTACAAGGTCAAGCTGCAGCCCGGCCAAACCAAGAGGGGCCGGGCCATGCGGGACGTGCTGGACCGGTGGCGGCGGGCCGGCGAGGCCGGCCGGACTAACAGCAACATTGTGGACGAGGAGAGCCGAGACCCGGAGCGGATGTGGCCGCGGGAGGTGGAGCTGATCATGGGCATCAAGATGGAGGAAGCGTCCAACTGTGTGCCCGTGGGGAAGCTGACGCTGATGCAAGGCGGAGGACTGGTTGGCGCCGGTGGAGGGGGAGGGGGAGGAAAAGGAGGGAAGCAAGCGGGGAAGAGTAGCACCGGCGGTAGAGGGGGGAAGAAGGGTAGATGATATATGAAAGGAAAGAGAAAAGAGAAGAGAGAAGGGAGAAGAGAGAAGGGAGAAGAGAGAAGGGAGAAGAGAGAAGGGAAGAAAAGAATGTAGTGAGAATGAAACAATATGGTACGGATTCACGGAATACTCGAGGCTCGAGATAGACCAGCTTCAGGGCTTACGTAGCGCTAGAGGTGCTTTGATGCGCTGTGAGGCTGTGTGTGGAGCTCCGGCTCTCCAGCCAATGAAAATGACCGGCCAGACGAGCTGCGGTAGAGGACATTACGCCTCACAACAGGCATCACCCTTTCGACATTTGCTCCGACCCTGCAGCGACGAAACAATCATCCACCTTGCTACGACCATCCTCTGATTGTTCTTTGCCGCTCTCAGCTCGCGCCGAACACACACGAGCTCTCACGATGGCATCTGTGAACCGTAAAGATTACGGGCCAGCGCCCCAGATCGAGGACGACGACCTCATCGACCCGGATGATGGTAGGTCTTTTTTTCCCATCCCCCCCGTCTGTCGTCCCTCATCGCTGGTCACTGGCCACTGCTAACATCCGCCATTGCAGCCGACCTCGACGACCTCGATGATCCCCTGGCGCCCGAAGCGTCATCCTCACGCACACCTCTCCGTGGAACCATTGGCGCGTCGTCGTCGTCGTCCGCAGGCCCCAGCTCCGGCGGCGGCGGCAGCGGCTCCAGCTTCGGGCGCTCCCTCAGCGAAAACTACCTGACGTCGCGCATCCCCGGCGAGGACCGCGCGGCGCCCCTCAATACGATTGACGAGTCGGTCTGGGCGACGCTGCGGCGCGACCTGCTGGCGGTCTGGGCCAAGATGCGCGAGGTGCTCTACCCGCGGTACCTCTTTGGCGGGTCGATGTTCGACGCCGAAGCTGGCGGCTTCAGTGGCGGCGGTGGCGGTGGCGGCGGTCTCCGCGGGGCATACGAAACGCTGCGCAACGCCGGGCTGGCGGGCACGCGCGAGGAGCTGGCCGGGCTGGCGGGTCGTGTGCTGGACACGGAGGCGCTGCTGCGGCAGAGCAACATGACACCCGGCCTGCGCGACTGGGACCTGTGGGGCCCGCTGGTGTTCTGCCTGCTGCTGAGCATGCTGCTGAGCTTCAACGCGCGGGCAGACCAGCGCGACCTGGTCTTCTCGGGCGTGTTCGCCATGGTGTGGATTGGCGAGGCCGTGGTGACGCTGCAGATCCGCCTGCTCGGCGGCAACATCTCGTTTGCGCAGAGCGTCTGCATCATCGGCTACACGCTCTTCCCGCTCGTGGTGGCCGCCCTGCTCTCGGCTCTGCACCTACCCACCGTGGCCCGCGTGCCCGTGTACCTGGTCCTGGTGGCGTGGGCCATGGCGGCCGGTGTCAGCATCCTGGGTGGCAGCGGCGTGGTCAAGAACCGCGTCGGACTGGCCGTGTATCCGCTGTTTGTCTTCTACCTGGGGCTCGGCTGCCTTTGCTTCATCAGCTGAGGGAACGGCTGGCGTGTTGTTTCCGGCCTAGGAAGGCACCCGACGCCAGACACCAGTGCACTTGCGGTGCCTTGTGACCGGGACGCTCGGGCAGCTTGACGACAGCCTGGTTTCTTGTCTGCTTCTCTTCTACCTCTTCTACGACGGCCTTGTTATTCTTTCTTTTTTTCTCTCTTTCTCCGTTTCGTCTTTCTCTCTGGCAATGGGCGCGGTGCTTGTACGATGCTGGGCAAAGCTTATCTCGAGCAACATAGCAAGAAATTTTGTATTTTCACAGGCATTTTGTTCTCCTGTTCCATCGTCTCAACTTGCGCCTTTCATGCAGCTGTGAGCTGTCAACTGCCAGTCTGCTGCCAGCGCGTTGCTTCAACGCACTTGTCCCCACAATAAAAAACGCCCTACAAAAGAAACATAGAATCTACGGAGTACGCTAGCCGCTGCGGCGGCAAGGCAAGCAGCCCCTCCTCTCATTGTCGCTCCTTCCGCCTTAATGTCAATTTCTTGCTTCTCCCAATACCTCCTCGCTTCCTTCCTATCTCGACGTTTACCTTGACGACCCGCGTCGCTCTTTCTCTTATTGTTGCGCTTCCTTCCCCCGCTTCCTATTGCCAGTAAACCTTGACCGTATATTCGTCTTCCTCCTGTCCTGTCTGTTGCCTCTTCCCGCCCCAGGCATCTCCGACACGCAGCAGCCCGAACGCGCTGCGCCCAGGCCTCGCGATATACTCTTTCAATCTATGTCACACGTCTTTCCCCCGTACTCACAGACAACGCACACCGAGGCTCGACACTGCCGAGACGGCCTGCGCCCTTGCTAGTAAACCGCTTTCTCGTCTGCGACTCGGAAAAAAACATCGACAAAGGACGCGGCGAAAGGAAACAAGCAAAAAGAGCTTATCGAGGCCGAGTTGCCACTCAAAGGGAGCGCTACGTTTAGAAAGCACACCTCGACGACCTCGAGAAAGCACACCTCGACAACCTCGAAGGACGCCGACGCCATGGCAGACACCGACACCTCGGCGGTGCCGTCCAGCACAGCATCTCCCAAGGAGGATGCCGCCACCAAGTCGGCACGCGAGGAGCTAAAGCACACTGTCATCTCCGAGGATGCGACCAAGAGTGCCGACGGCGACGGCGATGGCGACGACGACGACAGCAGCAGCCAGGGCAGTGTGCGGCGAGGTGTCACGCCGGACAATACTACGCGTCTCGAACGCGGCCAGCTCCAGCCTCACGACCCCGTCAAGGAGCAGATCTCGTCGCCCAAGAAGAAGCGTGCCCACGACGAGCTTGCCGACGACGACGACGCGAACGAGATGGGCGGCGGCAAGAAGAAGAACAAGGACCGCGACGACCAGAGCAGCAGCAGCAAGGACCTTGACGCTAAATCGAAATCGGCCGGGGAGACTACATCAACTGCTGCAGCACCTTCAGCAGCCACAACTGCTGGCGCAGATGCACCCAACGGTGGCTTTGGTGCCGCTGGTGCCGGATCCGAACCAGATAAGAAACGGTTGCGCGACGGGACTGCTGGCGCAAAGGCCACGGATCCGTCAGCGTCGCCGACCAAGAATGACAAGGCCGCAGCAGCTACATCCTCCTCAGCGTTTGCCTCGTCCGGCTTTGCCAAGCTCAGCAGCTCAGCATCGCCATTCGGAATCCTCGGCGATGGCAGCGCCCTCGGCAAGCCCTCCTTGTTCGGCGCGTCAGCATCCTCTGCCTCGCCATTCGGCGCTCTGGGCGGCGGTCTAGGCGGCGCGGCCGCTGGAAGTACGACAACAAAGCCCACCGCAACAGCATCCGCCTCGGCCCTGGCGTCTACCGCGCCGCCGAAACTGAGCTTTGGCGGCGGCTCGACCGCCGCTTCTCCATTCACCGGCCTGCAGAGCTCGACGCCGTCCACGAGTGTGTTTGGACGCTCCTTTGGTGGGGGCGCCGGAGCAGGTGGCGGGTTCGGCGGTGCTGGCGGCGCCTTGGGGGCGAGTGCCTTTGGCAGCGCGCTCTCCGGCGGGGGCCTCTCTAGTTTTGCGAAACCCGGCGTGCCATTTAAGAGCAGCAAGCCAGCAAAGCCTTTTGGTGCACCTGAGAGCGGCGCCGAAGAAAGCGACGACGAATCTGCAGAAGAAGAAGACGACGAACATGGGGAGGACGGCGACGGCGAGGGCGACGAGGAAGCCGGGGACGCGGAGGGGCATAACAAAGCCGGCACGGAGGAGAAGAAAAAGCAGAGGCTTCAAAGAGGTGCGTTTTGTTTCCTTCTTGTCTCGTCCCGTATGTCGCCCCTCTCATGCTAACAGAATGCAGTGGCTGTCGACGACGGCGAGGCTGGCGAGGCGACAGTATTACAGGTCCGCGCACGCATATACTACCTCGACAAGGACCTTGGTGGCTGGAAGGAACGCGGCGCCGGCATGCTGAAGATTAACGTGCCTGAGCAATGCGTCAACTTTGACCGCGATGGAAACGCTATTCCCGCTTCCTTTGATGCGTCAACACTCGGCGGCAATGCCGACGAGGAGGCACCAAAGGAGAGCAACGGTGACGAGAGCGAGCACGACCCATTGCAAGCGAAGCCCGGCACTGGTGCCGCCGCTCTGCCGAAACGGACGGTGGTACGGCTGATCATGCGGCAGGATTCCACGCACCGAGTGATTCTCAATACGGCTGTGCTCTCGTCGACCGAGTTCAAAGAGCGCCAGACACTCAAGGCCACGTCCATACTTTTCACAGCATTCGAGGGCGAGCCGGCGAAGCCCGTCAGTATCCAAGCCAAAGTAAGTCGACTGAAATGCGACCTGACGTTTGGGGTTGACATATGCTAACACGCGGTCAGTTGAACGTTGCCAATGCCAAGACCTTTATCTCTGTCATGGAGGGCATACAAAAGGAGCTGCGTGGCGATTGAGACGTCGCTTACAACACTGCATGGTGCAGCGGGAAGGCCAGAGGAGCTCTGGTTGACGTTTTGGCTTCGACATGTCCTTCGTGATGGGCGAAATGCCTGGCTGTTGACGACGGGGCAAATCGATGCAGAACGAGACCGCCCGTCTACGGAATTTTTTTGCCACAAACCCTGCAGGCATCCGCGTAGCCGGTTCAGGGCCAAGGCAAACTTCCATTGCGCACATAGATCTAGAGTTGCCCTGCCTTTTTACACATTTCGGGGCTCTCTAGTCTCGGACGTACGACGGGTTTCAAAGTCTTGGAAGAGAATGGCGGAAAGTGGGTGTGGGAAATGCGAAGCTAGCATCTGGGAGCATTTGGGCATCAAGGGAATCGAACGGCCGGGGTAAGGTTCGAGGAAATGGTCTGGTTGGCACCTCGGCCAGGACGGAAAAGGGAGTTGTGCAAGTCATGTGTATTCGTAAATAGATGTACCAAAGAGGGGATGGAAAACTGGTAGAGCAAGAGCAGTTCAGAAACGAGCTGGGCATCGGAAGTCGGGCTTTCAATAAAACCTCGTTGTGTTTATACTGCGTGTAGTGATCGAATCCTGACATGAAGCATCGGACGGAGGTGGTGGAGGTGGTGGAGGTGGTGATGGGGCAATTTAAATCACGTGATATCGCGACCACTTTCGCGTGTGGCAGTCCCGCGTCTTTGGTCAGGGACGCAAAGGCCAACAACGCAGACAGCTTTTATCCCAACCCGCAACCAGCTGGAAGGCCGGCACGGTATCCCTCCGCCCTGATGGAAGCATGGTACACTGCAACGCGCACACCATGGCTAGCGCGGTAACAGAGGACAGCAGTAGGGAAGGGGACCAACCTGCGCCTCAGGACTCGGAGACGGCCGTTCACAAACGCAAGCGAGCGGATACAGTGGCAGAAGACTCCAAAGGCGGCCAAAGCGTCGGCAACTCCGACAACACCGAAGCGGGCACTCACAGTACCGAGGGCACCGATGGAGGATGCCCAACAGCCGAGGCAGCGGAGACTGTGACTATGACAGATCCCCAGCCGCAGGACAAGCCCAAGGCGAAGCGGGCTGGCACCGGCAGAAAAAGGAAGCAGACTGCCAAGGCGGAGGACGATGCGAGCTCCGGAACCGAGCAGCCAGCGCCGGCAGAACCGGCTGCGCCGACGCCTCGGAGTGTTGGCGAGTGGCCAGAGTGGTTCCGCGCCCTCGAGCGGACGCACCGCGCTCTCAATATCGTCTATACCATTTGCTGCACTCGGAAGCATCTGCTGACAACGTTCGCCACGATCAAGACGGCCGTCGAGGCAAACATGGGCGGCGGCACCGCACTGCTCGAGACCGACGTGGCCGCCATTTCGGCGCTGCTGGCGCTGCGCTTTGGCGGCGGCAGAGACGGTGGCGGTGGCCGGCCCATCTTGTTTGCTTACGTCGACGAGCTGTCGCTGCAGGTTGATATTCAGGGCGCGGAGCGAGACGAGACGTTCCGTTCGGGAAGCACCAGCAAAGTGCGGCGCCGCGTGACAACGCAAACGCCGGCAGCGGACGCCTCGGTGGGCGGCGTGACGGGGCGCGAAGACCTGACCGTCCGCAAAGATCCAGACGGCGAAGCAACGACGGCGGCTGGTAAGCAGGTTCTCTACTTTGAGTTTGTCGACGAGGGCCTCAAGCGCGAGGTGCTGCACCCGAAAACAGGCCAGCCGACGCGGGCCACGCAAAAGCTGCGTGAGGAGCGGCTGCGCATGCCGGTCTACGGGCCGAAGCAGATGACGACGCTGGTCGAGAAGCGGAACCGGCGCTTTGCCACAGCGGCAAATGCGTTTCTGGACCGGTGCGAGCAGAGCGGCAGCGACCCGGTCGAGGCTCTTCGAAGAGACGCCGAGGCGTTTGTTCCTGTTCGGGACGAAGCAGCGGAAAAAGACAACCACCAGCAGCTGGCACATCGCCATCGCGACAACGCAGATGGCAGCGAAGATGCGGGAAGGGCAATGAGAGACGACGGCATCCCACCATCAATCCCGGATGTGCGCAAGTCCATACCCGAGATTGTCGAGGCGCTCAAGGCAAGCTCGTGGTACTCGGGGCAAGTGGTACCGGACGGCCACCGTGTCTTTGAGGAGCAGGAGCCCGTGTACGGCGATCTGGACTTTCTGCTGAGCCAGGACTTGGTCAACGCGCTGTACAATGCCAAGGGCATCGCGCAATTCTACGTGCACCAGACCGAAGCCATCAACGCGCTGCACGCAGGCCACCACGTGGTCGTCTCGACGTCGACCAGCTCGGGCAAGTCGCTGATTTTCCAGCTGCCCGTTGTGCACGCACTCGAGCAGGACGCGTCTGCGCGTGCCATGTACATCTTCCCGACCAAGGCGCTGGCCCAGGACCAGAAACGCAGCCTGCGCGAGCTGCTGGCATACATGCCCACGCTGTGCGATCTGCTGGTGGAGAACTACGACGGCGACACGCCGTGGAAGGAGCGTGACGCCATCCGCGAGGAGGCCCGCGTGATCTTCACCAACCCGGACATGCTGCATGCGGCCATTCTGCCGCAGGAGAGCCGCTGGCGGTCGTTCTTGCAGCGCCTGCAGTACGTCGTCGTGGACGAGCTGCACTATTACAACGGGCTGATGGGTGCGCACATGGCCTTTATCATGCGGCGGCTGCGGCGCGTGTGCGCGGCCCTGGGCAACCGCAGGCTGCGTTTCGTGTCGTGCTCGGCCACCGTGGCCAACCCGCGCGAGCACTTTGAGACGATCTTTGGCACGATGGACTGGGAGCGCGACCTGCCCGTGCGGCTCGTGGACGTCGACGGCTCGCCCTCGGGCCGCAAGGAGTTTCTCTGCTGGAACACGCCGTTTCGCGTACCCGGTGATCCGGCCAGCGGGCGCGGCAACGCACTGTACGAGTGTGCGCGGCTGTTCTGCGCGCTGATCCTGCGCGGCGTGCGCGTGATTGCGTTTTGCCGCGTGCGAGAGCAGTGCGAGCGGCTGGTGAGCGCGGTGCAGCAGGAGCTGACCAAGATGGGGCGGCCCGAGTGTGTCTCGCGCGTCATGGGCTATCGCGGCGGCTACACGCCGCAGGACCGACGGCGCATCGAGTCGGACATGTTTGCGGGCCGGCTGGTGGGCATCGTGGCCACGTCGGCACTGGAGCTGGGAATCGACATTGGCTCGCTCGACTGCGTCATGACCTGGGGCTTCCCGTACAGCATCGCCAACCTGCGGCAGCAAAGCGGACGCGCCGGACGGCGGCGCGGCAACGACTCGCTGTCGATCCTGGTGGGCGACGCCTTCGCCACGGACCAGCACTATATGCAGAACCCGGACGCGCTGTTCGACCAGGCGCACGGCGCGCTGCAGGTGGACCTGGAGAACATGCTGGTGCGCGAGGGTCATGTGCAGTGCGCCGCGTACGAGATGCCCATCCGGCCGGCGGACGACGAGCAGTACTTTGGCGCGGGCCTGGCCACGCTGTGCGAGGAGCGCCTAATGGGCGACGACATGGGCTTCTACCACTGCCACGACCACTTCCGGCCGCAGCCGTGGAAGCTAGTAGCCATCCGCGATGCGGAGGACGAGCACTACGCCATTGTGGACGTGGGGCGGTCGCCGCCCGTGGTGCTGGAGCAGCTGGAGGCGTCGCGGGCGACGTTTACCCTCTACGACGGCGCCATCTACCTGCACCAAGGCACGACGTACCTGGTGCGCGAGTTCAACCCGGACCAGCACATTGCACGTGTCGAGCGCGTGAACGTGGACTGGACGACGCAGCAGCGCGACTTTACCGACGTGGACCCGATCGAGACGCAGGCAATCCGGCGCATTGACTGTGGCGGCGGCGGAAGCCTGGGCAGTAGCAACGGCAAGAACACCAACTACGAAGACGACGACAACGTCAACTTGCAGCGTGGCGTGGCGCGGGCGTACCTAGGCAAGATCCGCATCTCACAGCACGTGTTTGGCTACTTCAAGGTGGACCGGCGCGACCGGATCCTGGACGCGGTGCAGGTGGACAACCCGCCCGTGGTGCGCTACAGCCGTGGCACATGGCTGGACGTGCCGGCGTGGGGGCTGGCGGTGCTCGAGCGGCGGCGACTGCACATGGCGGCGGCCATCCACGCCGCCGAGCACGCGGTGCTGAGCCTGCTACCCAACGTGGTCATCAGCCTGCCGGGCGACGTGCGCACGGAGTGCAAGAGCCACCTCAAGGAGTTCCAGAAGCGGCCAGGCACGCAGCGCAAGCGGCCGGCGCGGCTGACGTTCTACGACGCCAAGGGCGGACCCGGTGGCACGGGGCTGACAGCCAAAGCGTTTGATTTTGCCGAGCTGCTGCTGCAGCAGGCGCTGGCGCGCATCGAGAGCTGCGCGTGCGGCTCAGCGCCCGATGCGACGCGTGGCTGCCTCGAGTGCGTTGCGTCGCCAACCTGCGGCGAGGCCAACACGGTGATGAGCAAGGCCGGCGCCGTGGTGGTGCTGCGCTGCCTGCTGGGCTTGCCGATCGACGAAGAGCAGCTGCCGATGGGGCCGGAGGAAGGCATCCCGGCAGGACCGGAGACAATTGTGTTGGCTACGCCTGTTCCGGGGACGTCGGCGGCAGTCAGCTGAGGGGATGAAGGAAGCATTCGGCAGTCTTGAGAAACAAACGTTGCCCTCACTATCGTGATTGCTAAAGATGGCTGTGGCTGGGACTGAACGCTCGATGAGAGCAGCCGATTTGAGAGGGCGGATTGCTGTCGGGGATGTCATGGTGCAAGCGACATGATCATTTCGATGTCTGCGCAAATGAACCAACGTCCAGGTCCCGCTGATGAGTTCTTCCATGCTGTCAAGCGTCCCATGAAGCTCCGCTCTCAGTTCGCCAGACGCCATGTTTTCGACGGAAGTTGATGTGCTGAAGAGAGGTCGAGTCAGATGAGATCTCAAGAACCTGGTGGGACACTGTTGTGCTGCTCTAGGAGTTGTGCTGCTCGAGGGGACTTGGATGTAGAATTTCATAGCCACGGAGAAGAAACGATGCCCAAGATAGGTACCTACCTAGGTAGGTACCTAGGTAAGGTAGTTAAGCAAAAGTGTAAGAGGGAGAGAAGCTAACTCCGTATGCTTAGAAAAGAGGCAAAGCAGAGAGAGTGGGGAACGGCCAGTTCTAGGAAGGGAAGGGACGATCAGAAGCTCTGCGAAAGGTAAGGTACCACCAGGTACCTACCTAGGTACCTAGGTACCTAGGTAGGTAGGTACCGACAGTAAGAAAAAAACAGGCTGCCGAGCTCCCTCATTTCTGCGCAGTTCCGCCATCCAAACAAAGATTCGAGGCGCCATGCTGGCCCAAGACCCCAGCGTCATACTGCGTGTTCTCGTCTATCTCGTTCTGTTCATTTCAGTTCTTGTCTTTCCATTACAAATATCCCACGATCCAATACAACGCCGTCAGTTGGGAGTTAAAATCCAGTCCAATCGCCACTTGGCATCCCCAGGCCTGCGCTGCCAGCCAAACGAGTACGGGCTGATGATGTCCGAGTGGTCGACCAGCACGCCATTCTTCCAGTTGCGTGCCAGCGGCTGGGCAGCGAAGTTGAAGCCCGCGAGCCAAAGAAAGTCGCACACGGCCTCGACCCGCGCCCGGTGCCTCGCTTCTTTCGCCGTGAGTGGAGCGCGGTTCGCCTCCTCCCGTTTGCGAGCCTCCTCCTCGTCGCACGCCTCCTTGTCCCGCACCTTCTTGTTGCACGCCTCCTTGTCGCGCGCCGCCTTGTCGCGCACCTTCTTGTTGCACGCCTCCTTGTCCCGTGCCTCCTCTTTGTCTCCTGTGGGGAACTCGTGCGCTGCCTGTCTCGCCCTCGCCCTCAGCCGTGTGTTGTAGCGAGGGACGGCGCCCGCGCCGTCGTCGGTGGTCTGGTCGTGTTCGGTCGCCGTCTGTCGCTGTCCTTTCTCGCTCTTGCTGTCGTCGCCACCAACGGCAACGGCAGTGGCAGCGGCAGCGGCATCGTCACCGCCTTCACCGCCGGCACCGCCGTCGTCGTCGTCGCTGCGGATGTACTCGTACACAATCGCAATAAAGTCGGTGCGCGCCTTGTCAAAGCAGCGTTGTATTTTGCGGTTGACGTAATGGTGGAATTGACGCTTGTGACGCGGCATCTTTTCCATCAGCTCGTGCACGTTACAGGGCAGCCAGCCGTAGCACTGCGCAAACCGCGGCATGCTCGTCACGGGC
>JADHKL010000073.1:0-121423 GCA_019925545.1 Ophiostoma angusticollis | reverse complement strand
TGAAGGAGATGCATTGTGACAATTGTTCCGCAGCGCGCCTGATATGCCAGAGCATCAGATGTCGATCATTGTCAGTCGTTCGTCCGGTAGTCGATGAAGAGCCGCTCGATAAAAAGTCGCCGATGAAGAGCTGCTTGATGGAGTCGGTTTGATGGAGTTGGTTGATGAAGAGCTGCTGATGAAGAGCCGCTCGATGAAGTGTCGCCGATGAAGAGCTGCTTGATGCGAAGCCGCTCGATGAAGAGTCGCTCGATGAAGAGGCGCTCGACTCGTTAACGCAGTGCAGTGTTTGTTGCTATGGTTTAGAGAAGTGTTTGTGTCGATGTTATGTTGTTACGTCTGCGCTGCGTCGAGACTTCCATTTTAAGGATCGGATGAGGCTCGCGTCGGGCGTAATCCCGAAGAGGCTCGTCGGGCGTAACCTCGACAGGCAGGCGCAGACGGCGTCCAATAGGCGGCGATGTCACAAAATACCTCCAGGCGCACGTGCGGTGCACATAGCATTTCTCACGCAGCTTTATCTATTGGGTACTGTCGCTCCAACCTGAGCTTTGACACAATGTTCCTCACCGCCTCTTCTACCGCGATGACGGCAAGAATGGCCTTGTTAAGGCGAACACGGCCTCTAGACCAGGCAGGGCAACTTGGCCGTGAAGAATTGTCTGAAATTGACATGAAATTAGCCTCCTAGAATAGCCTCCCATTCCCGTGGCCGTTCCCCGTACCCTTTCATGAAGCCATGCCCGGCGTCTCAACCAAACGAAAACGAAAGTCTCGCACAAGGACACATATATGTACACAAGCAAACTCCGTATGTCTCCCCGATGCTATGCGCCAGTGTACTCCAAAAAGAGTAGACAGTACAGGAAACGGAAGCAAAAAAATATGGAAAAAAGGTGGCATGGACGAAACAGACGACCAAAAAGAGAATTTGGACGTTGTCGTGTCTTAAAATCCCCGGTGGAAAGGGTCCTGCGGATCGTGTGGTGGCTGCTGCTGTGGCTGGCGACGGCCATTCTCGCCGCGCGCGGCCACCCACTCAGCATTGCCGCTCTGGCGACCATGCACCTCCACGGGCAGCTTGGTGTCGTCCGGGCTCGACGGCCGGCCCGTATTGGCAGTACCGCTTGGCCCGGCCACCACGCCCGGCACCAGGCGCGTCACGGCTTGGGCAATGGAGTTTACCACGTACTGGCGCAGCTCACGGTCCTCCTTCGAGTCTTCCTTCTCCAAGCGAAACCGCTCGTCCTTGCTCATGTTGGCCCGCCGCAGGTTCTTGATCTCTTGCATGACGTAGAGCAGCACGGCCTCGGGGCACTTGGTTCGCTCCAGCGAGTACTCGCTCTTGCGAACGTAGCGACGGGTGACGTCGGTAGCACCGTCGATGGAGAAGGCGATGCAGTACGACATCTTCTTGCCCCAGCCCTCCGTATAGAGCCGCGGATTGTCCCATGACTCCTCGCAGGCGTCGACGTGCACCCAGCGCTTCTGGTGCGTGGAGTAGACTTCGGTCCATACGTGGTCCTCGGCATTCCACACCCAGCGCACGCGGGCGCCGACCGCGCGGCACAGCATGCTGAAGCAGTTGGCCCACTCGCCGCAGCGCCCGCGGCGGGTCTGCAGCAGCCGCCAGACGTCGCTGTAGCGCGGGAAGCGCTCGTAAGCGCCGCAAGAGGGATTTGAGCACCGGTACGACTCGACGAGCAGGGCGCCACATGCGCTCTCTTCGGGCGTTGGCCGAATGTTGCCTTGGGCAATGGTGAGAGAATAGCATACTTGGCATGCCGGGTTATTGACCCATGTGAAGAAAGACCGCTTGAACCATCTGCACAGAATTAGTAGGAGACAAATGAGAGCGCTCTTTACGAGAAAAACGCACCGTAATAGGGCGCGAACGACACAATCCTGGTAGCCCCATATTGGTTCGCGACCATCACCCATGCTTTCGGCCTCGGCACGGAACACCTGTGACTCTTCGTCGGCCTCGCTGTAGATGCGGTCGAGCGGGATCACCTGCAATGCTTCGTCGAGCAGGCCAGGATTCTCGTATTTGAGTGGTGTGGTGGAGAGGGTGACGAGAAGGCTGCGAAATTGTTGTTCGCGGTCGTTTGCTGCGGGTGGCCGGGGGATCATCGGGAGGTTGCGTAATGAGGAGTAGGAGGGTGGTGTGGAGGGAGTATTTGCAGGAGCGGAGGAGGAGGAGGCTAATGATGAGGATGAGGCGGAGCTGCTGCCATTGGTATGGGAGGTGGATGGCCGGACGGACGGTGCGCTTGCGGCCAAAGCACGCATGTTGCCGGATGAGGCGACCTCGCGTGGTGATGGCGACCCGCGGCGTGATCGGGACTCTGTCAGGTGGTTGAGCCGGCGGGTACGGAGGAGCTGCTCGAAGCGCAAGCGCAGGTCGTGGGCCCATTCCTCGCCAAAATCGTCGGCGGCAGCAGGAGCCGGTGATCCTGGTTGACTAGCCATGATGCGCTGTGTATGGAGGGATAGGCAGAGGGGGAGGGGGGACGAGGTTCGCCCAGGTGATTGGCGAAACGTTTTGGATGACGTGTCTGGTTGACCGTCAACGCCACGGTCGACGTCGTCGTCGTCGTCGTCGTCGGGTTGTTCCGCTCTAGGGAGCCCTAGTGTGAACAACGAAGCGATAAGAGTCCTGGCCGCTGTGACGGGGCGGTACAGGATCTGTGCGACGATGCGCAGTGATGTGTGCTTGCGTGCTCTGCGACTCTGTGACTGTCCGCGTGTGCGTATACGTGATCGGGGATCTCGGGCTGTGACCAAGTCGTCGTCGTCGTCGTCGTCGCCTTGATGCAAGGAATTCCTTTCGTCCTAATTATCCGTAGCGAACGTAACGAACGGACACCGTCGACACGGAGGGGAAGGTCGCCGTTGAGCGGATCGGGAAGAGTTGTATCGTCTCGTCTCGCGTCGTCTCTTCTCGCGCGGTCGCCGTCGTCGTCCTGTCTGTGCGGCGGGCGTTGGATCGGATTGCGCACAGAAGGGGAGGGGAAAAGCCAAGAGGACGTCGCAAGACGTTGAACAGGAAGAAGAGTGGGATGAAGAGGGGGGAAGAGGGGAAAAAAGGAAAAAAAAGGCAGCCCGGAAGGCAGCCGCTTGGATGGCAATCGCAGGCGTACGACTTGTAGTAGTGCGTACGTTTATTAAATGGCAAAAAGGAAAGAGGGAAAGTGAGCGAGAGACAGAGCTGAGCCAGGCAGAAGGCGGATTGGAAGGAGCGTGGGTTGGGGAAGAGTACGTATGCGCCTTGTGGGCAAGAGCGATGGCTTGCGTGTCGCTGGCGAAAAAAGCCCCACAAAAAATCTACAGTGGCGGAAGACGTCGAGAGTAGAAGATACGACGGGGTGGAAAGTACACAATCAGTTTTCATCTTTGCAGGCTTCCATTCGCATCCTCGTTCTATTCTCATTTCGCATCTTGCCTCTCTTTTTCGCTTTCGATCTGCTTCTCGTTTTTTCGTCGTCTCCCCATAAGGCAGCCGTGGAGGGAGACGTGGGTACCAGAAGCGGAAGGGGCAGTACGCGCGTCGTTTGGGGGCGACTGGCCAATCACAGCAAGGCTTGGTCACTGCAGTGTGCAGTCGTAAGCAACTGGTCTACTCCGTATCCTCCACGGGTTTAATATCGTATGGTTGCAGATGGTTGCAGATGCAGGATCGTCTTCAGTTGCCCGGATGCCAAGACAACAAATGTATGAATGTCGTATATTATCCTATTCTCCCAGGCGACCGTAGGGACACTCGCAGCAGACTCACTGCAGGCAGTGCAGGCCCTCCTCTTTTCTACAGCGACAGCTTTCAACAGTAGCCGAAGCAATTGCTGTACAGGTAGACAAGAAAAGAGGACAAAAGGAACTCCAAAAAAGACGGCGACTGTGCGTAAACCATCGCCGAAGTGGTAGCAGCTCAGCCCTTTCTTGGCCAGGGCCAGTGGGATTGTTACATCCCGTGTCCAGGTGGCCGTTTCTGGGTTCTGCAAGGGTTGCCGACGACAAGGCAATATGGGGACTTGTCAGTCCGGGACGCGGGGGTACGTGCGGGTCGAGATCTGCTGAGGTCTGCGGGTGAGGTCTGCGGGTCGAGGTCGGCAGGCGAGAGGTCGTCTGCAAGGAACGGTGACGAGACAATGTCGTACGTGGCAAGCTTCACATCTGGTGGTAATATCCCGCCTCAGTCTGGAAGGAGGTCGCAGTTCAGAGACGCTTAAAGTGGAAGGAGGCATGTGGGCGGCTTGCGTGGCCTCCGTTCGGCCTGTCCTCTTGAGCTGTCCTTTGAGCTTGCGCGTTTGTCGGCCAATGATTAGCCGGATGCTTTGAAGCGAACAGCGGGAGGAGAAGGGAAGAGAAGGAGAAGAGAAGAGAAGGAGAAGAGAAGAGAAGGAGAGGAGAAGGAGAAGAGAAAGAGAAGGAGGAGCAAAGACGATGGTGCATTGAGACTCACTGCTACGATTTCTGTTCAAACCACCTCTGATATCGCTCAACTTATTTGCTTTTAAATGCACCCTAATTCTACCTCTCAACGATGCCTCTTCCTCCATCACCGGTCGTCATCATAACGCACCGGCAGGTCAATGTCCCAGCCGGGCCGCTCAACCAACGCTACCTCCAGCGGGGGATATGTCGACGACGACGACAGCGTCGACACCGAGGACAACGCCACCACGCCGAGGATCGGTCGGTATTTGAACGTGTGCCACCACTGCGGCCGCGCTGCTGTGGTTGCTGCCGCTTGCTTTGCCTTGACGAGCGCTTTCCGTCCGTCTCCTTCCTCGTCCTCGTATTCCCCCTTTTCCTTCTCGGTCGGCTGCGACGTCGACGAGGGCCGTGCCGCTGCCGTCTCCGTCTCCGAGTCTGTCTCGTCGTCGTCGTCGCCACTCTCTTCGCCATCGTCGGCCTTCTCCTCCATATCCACGTCGACCCATGTACTGCTGTCGCCGCCATCTCCACGTTCTGCCCCATCTCCTGCTCCCTCCACCGCCATCTGCACGCGCTGCGGCGCCAGCCGCCCCTTGTCCATGCGCCCGCCGGCGCCCGAGTCATCGCCGCGCTTGCGCTTTCGTGGCGGCGGCTGCTGCTGCTGTTGCACCGCCCCTTCTTCCCTGTCCTTCTGCACAGCCGCCTCCACCGACGTGTCAATCATAAAGAGGAACGACGCCCCGTAGATCCACGCCCGCGGCCCTTGCCACAGCACCCCCTTGGCCACGTCCCGGATGTTGCGGAACTCCACCGGCAGCCGGCCCGGGCTCAGCCGCCGCTGCACCCCCGCCACCAGCCGCGCCTGCAGCGCGTAGAACACAAGCAGCCGCGACGTCGCCGTGATGGCCAGTAGAACGTAATCACGAGCCTTTTCTTCCCCTTCGTCTGCCTCCCCCACAATCGCCCCCGTCACCCCCGGCACGTCTGGCGCAAACGAGAGCACCACGGGCGCTGCCGGCAACCGGGGCAGCTGCTTGGCACGCGGTGCACGCGTCCACCGGCTGGTCTTGGTGTTGTCGTCAGCTGCATCGTCTTCCGAAGACGATTCGTCCGAGAGGTCCTCCTCCTCCTCCTCCTCCTCCGCTTCGTCGCCGCCCACGATCGCCACACCGTCCGGCCCGCGCAGGACCCATGTGTCAATGTAGCCGGCCAGGTCGGCAGCCGCGAGTAGCTTGCTGTCAGGCGAAAAGGCAAAGCGCGTGATGCGTCTGTCGTAGCGGCCGAGGCCACTAAACTGCTCGTGGTGCGGGATAGGCCGCTGTAGCCGCAGCAGACGTGCGGGCTTCGCCTTGAAGGAGATCCGCTGCTGCTTCAGCTTTTTCTTGCCGTCCTGCGCCTCCTCCTGTGGCGGCACCACCACCTCGAGCACGCTCACATGGTTGTCCACGCCCCGCGCCACGCTCACCCAGCGACCGTTGGGCGAGATGGCCACGCTGCTCGCACCCTTGCCGGCCACGGACGCCGGCACGGCCACTTTGCTGATCAGAACAGGCCGGCTGGCTCCCTCTCCGTCTCCCTCTCCCGAGGCGGCGTCCGCCGGGCGGCGCAGCTGGAATGCTTTCACGTCTGTGGCCGTGGCCACGACCACGAGCGAGCCGTCGTTGCTGATGGTCGCCGTCGCAATGTTGCCCTCGCTCTGGATCTGGATGCGGCCGACGAGGCGCCGGTTCTCGTCAATGGACAGAAAGTCGCCCCCGACGCCGCCGCCCCCGACACCGCCGCTGCCGTCGAGCAGCTGCTCCAGCGGCGTGGCCAGGCTCCAGATCTCCACCTGCCGCTCCCACCAGCTGATCACCAGGCGCGCGTCGGGCGCACTGGCCACCGGCACCGTCTGCGGCAGGTGCGAGAGTGTGCGGTGGTGTTCCATGCCCGACTTTTGCAGCGGCAGCACCACGGGCGCGGCGTCCGGCCCGCCGGCCACCACGACGCTCATGCCGTGGCCCTCAAAGGCGGCAAGTGCCTTGACGTCGTGCTGGTGGTAGCGGCGGTGCCACACCTTGGCCCAGCGCTGCTGCTGCTGCTGCTGCTGGTGACGTGCGCCGGCCACGGCCATCGGACGGTAGAGCACCACGCGGCGGTCCATGCCGCCGCTGACAATGGCCGTGCCGTCGGCGCTGGTGGCCAGGCTCAGCACGTCCTGCTTGTGGCCCTGGATGCGCTGCGCCTGCGTGTAGGTGGCGCCGTCCCAGATGCAGATCTGGCCGGTCGAGTCGCCCGACACAATGTCGCCGTTGGGAAGACAACGCACGGACCAGACGATCACGTCCTTGGCCGCCGCCACCGCCGCCGCCGACGCTCCGCCAGCGCGTACTTCGGCCACCAGGTCGCGGCCCATGGTCATGGCGTGCAGCAGCGCGCCGTTGCGGATGTCGAACACGCGGATGGTGCCGTCGGAGCAGCCCGCGACGGCCAGCTGCCGTGTCTGGAAGGCGATGCTGACAATCTTGACGCTCTTCTTCGGCGTGCGGAAGAGCCGCTGGAACCGCAGCTCGTCGTCTTCCGTCGAGTACAGCGCCAGGCAGCCGTCCATGGTGCCGCCCAGCAGTTTCTGCGTTACTGTCGTCGCCGCCGGCGCCGCCGCGCCTCCTTTTGTCATTGCCTTTGGCTTCGGCTGCGTCGCCAGACACCACAGCTCGCCGTGCTGCCCGCTGGCGTGCCGCTTCGCCGTGCCGCGCTCCAGGTCCCACTCGGTAATGGTGTTTGTGTAGCCGATGCTAAACAGGCGCATCTGGCCATGCATGACGACTGTCTTCTTGCTGTTGCCGTTGCTGCCGCTGTCCACCTCCTCGTCGTCGCCGACCACCCAGGCCAGGCCCTCGATGCTGCGGTCCTGGCCGCCGACGATCGTCGTCTCCTGCAGCCAGGTGCCCTGCAGCGGGTTCCAAATCTCAATGTCACCGTTGGCTCGCCCAATGGCCAGCCGCACTGGCGCCGTGCGGTTGTGTTTGCTGCTGGTCGAGAGGTGCGGGTGGGAAAAGGCGACGGCCGTGATGCCGGCCGCCTTGTAAGGCACGAAGCGACAGCGGTGAATGTCCATTGCAGTGAGTGTAGATGCGAGTAGACGCTGTGTGCCTGAAGGCGGCTTCGCAGCCTGCAGGATTGTGAGGTCGAAGGCGGCTTTACTCCGTACAGCCTGTTGGATTGCAAGGACGAGTGCTCCCATCTTTTCCTCGACTTTTTTCTGCCTTTCTGCCTTTCAGCGTTTTTACTTTTTCTGCCGTACTTTTCACCGCCCTCTCCCTTCACCGCCTTTGGCCCGTACCTTTCCCCTTGGAGCGGGTGCCGCGCCATCGCACCTGCCGTCCTAAGCCGGCCTCCGGCTGTGGCCTGGGGCCTCCTATTTCGGACTTTCCAGTGTCAGAAGCTGAGCTTAGTGCGTCATCTCGTGAGTCGGCGTCTGTGGCCTTTTGGCTTCATTCCACTCTTTTAGCAGGGGCCTGTTGGTTGATTTGTCTGCTTACTCCCGCGGCGAGTCATAAGGCTGTGGGCAGAATTATCTCGTCTGCTCCGTTTGATTTCCTATCAATCCGGTCTTTCTCCCTCTTCTCGTCTTCTCTTCCTCTCCCTCTCTTCTCGTCTTCTCTTCTCTTCCTCCCTATCGTCTTTTCTCTTTCCTCTTTTCTCTTTTCCCTTTTCCCTTTCCTCTTTCCCCTTTCCTCTCTCCCTCGATTCTCTCTCTCCGGTCTCCCCTCCTCCCCATCGTCACCATGGACTTCAACAGCTCGTCGCCTTACCCCGAGGGCGTGATCTCGTTTCTCGACACAGATCTCTACAAGCTGACCATGCAATGTGCGGTGCTCAAGTACTACAAGGACGTGCCGGTGACGTACTCGTTCACGAACCGCACGCCCGAGAAGAAGCTCTCGCGCACGGCGTTTGCCTGGCTTAGCGAGCAGGTGCGCAAGCTGGGCAACATTTCGCTGTCGGACGAGGAGCTGGCCTTTCTGCGGACGCACTGTCCGTACCTGACGGCCGAGTACCTCGACTTCCTCAAGGAGTTCCGGCTCAACCCGCGCGAGCAGGTGACGATCAAGTTCCTACCGGTCGACAGGAGATCAGCGACGGACCCTGCGGCGCTCGAAAACGACGACGACACGCTCGGCGACATTGACATTGCCGTGCGCGGGTCGTGGGCCGACACGATTCTCTACGAGATCCCGATCCTGGCGCTGACGTCGGAGGCCTACTTCAAGTTTATGGACACGGACTGGAACTACGAGGGCCAGCAGGAGCTGGCCTACGACAAGGGCATGCGCTTCCTGGCGGCGGGCTGCGTGCTGTCCGAGTTTGGCACGCGGCGGCGGCGCGACTACCACACGCAGGCGCTCGTGTTCCGCGGGCTCGTGCAGGCCAGCCGCGAGGCGCAGAAGCAGGGACTGCCGGGCACGCTGGCGGGCACGAGCAACGTGCACCTGGCCATGCGCTTCAACATCCCGCCCGTGGGCACGGTGGCGCACGAGTGGTTCATGGGCATCGCGGCATTGACGGGACAGTACGCACAGGCAACCGAGGAGGCGTTGTGCCGCTGGGTCGGCTGCTTCGGGCCGGGCGTTCTGGGGATTGCGCTGACGGACACGTTTGGCACGCCCGAGTTCCTGCGCGAGTTTGGCAAGCCGGTGCGCTATCTGGACGGTGCCCAGCGGCCGACAACAGAGCAGGACGGCCAGGCGCCGCCCAAGACGTATGCGCAGGTGTTTACGGGCGTGCGCCAGGACTCGGGCGACCCGGCCGAGTACGTCAAGCTGATGCGGGCCTTTTACGACGCGCAGGGCATCACAGAGCCCAAGGTGATTGTCTTTTCGGACTCGCTCAATGTGGAGCGCAGTCTGCAGTACAAGCAGGTGTCGGAGGCGGCCGGTTTTCGGCCGACGTTTGGCGTGGGCACGTTCCTGACCAACGACTTTGTCAACCTCACGACGGGCAAGAAGTCCGTGCCGCTCAACATTGTCATCAAGCTGAGCTCGGCCAACGGACGGCCGGCCGTTAAGATTAGGTGTGTCTCCATTCCCCCGTCCACCTGACGTCCACCACTAACTTTGCAGCGACAACATTGGCAAGAACACGGGCGACAAGGCAACCGTTGATCGTATCAAGCGCGAGCTCGGCTACATCGAGAGGGACTGGGAGGACGGCGACGAGACGCGGCGCTGGGGTAAGGAGGGTGACCAGCCGGTGAAGGCGTAGTTGTCTTGTCCTCGTCTCGCTTTCCTTCTCCCATCTTCATCTCCCATCTTATCTCCCATCTCCCGTCTCACATTTGGATAGTAATGATTGCTGTAGCTAGGTCTTCAATGGAAGTAGATACATCCGGTATGCTCCAAGACTGAATCGTAGACAGCAAAGACAGTGGTGGCGATTGCAGCTTGAAGTGATGGCCCTTGCTGACAATTAGGTCCACCAGAGACGCCCTGTCGGTTGTCCAGGTTGCCAGGCCAATCCCGTCATTCCTGGTGGCCAGGTCGTCGACCCGCGGTAGCTGTCCCTCGACGTCGTCGACGCCGCTGTGGTGTGGGTCGCCGCCGTCGTCGTCACCACCGCCGTGTGGGTCGCCTCGGCGTCGCTGTCCACCATGGGCTGCTGCGCGCTGTCGCTGGTGCCGGCCATGTCGATGCGGAGAGGGAGAGCAGCCGGCCGGTCTGCGATTTCCGCTCGAGCGCGCAGGTGCGTTTTTGGGAGGACGTCTGTCGTCGCAGCGAGGACGGCGAGGACGAGAAGAAGCGCCTGGCTGAGCATATTCGTGAAGTGATGGATAGAGATGGATAGTAGCGTTGAAGATACTGCTTTGATGGAGGGAGACAGGAAGCGAGCGAGTCGAAAGAGAAGGAAAACAATAAGGGGAGGTCAACTGTAACAGGCAGGAGCAGCCGTCTCATCAGCAAGTGGAATCACAGCCATTTCTATCCTTGGAGATCTACCATGCTACTGTACAATGACCGATCCATCTCTCTCTCTCTCTCTCTTCCTGTCTCTCTCTCTTTTCCTCTCTCTCTCCCCCCTCTCCCTCTCTCCCTCTCTCCCTCTCTCCACGTCCCTAAAAGTTCCTGCTCATGTCAGCGCGGATGCGTGCATAGTCAAACAGATCCTCAACACTGCCGACGGCGCTGATGGCAATGTCCTGGTCCCAGAGTTTCCGGTTGGCAAAGTCCATGACGTCCTTCTCCGAGATGTTGTCAATGATGCGCTCAATCTCGCCCGGACTGCTGCGGCGGCCGGTCGTGACGATCTGGCGGCCAATGTCCTCGGCAACGGCCGTGGTACCGTCGAGCGACAGCAGGATGGACGCCTTGAGCTGGGCCTTGGCACGCTCGACCTCGGCCTGCGACACGTTGAGCGACAGGCGCGACCACTCGCGCAGCGCAAAGTGCACGAGGTCGTCGATGCGCGTCAGCTGGTCGGTGACCAGGTAGATGCCCCAGAGGCCGGTGTCGCTGTAGCTGGTGGAGAAGCTCATGAAGCTGTTGGCCAGGTCGTGCTTGTGCACGAGGCCGCTCAGCTTGCTGCCCTGGTGCGGCGCGTTGCCGAGGGCCTTGTCGTAGTTGCCCACAATGGCCTGCGTCACCAGCGCCGTGTAGTAGTCGTCGTCGTTCCAGCTGACGCCCTCGACGGCAATGGCAATGTTGGCCGTCGGGATGGTGTCGTCGCGCACGCGCACGTCCGAGCCGATAAAGTCGGAGCGCTTCTTGGACTGCAGGTACGCGCCCGTCGCCGGCGACGTCGCCGGCAGCGACGTGAAGTTCTTCTCCGCCAGCTCCACCAGCTGCTCGTGCGGCACGCCGCCCGCACCCACCAGCACCATGCGGTCGGCCGTGTAGTTGTTCTTGATGTAGTTGGTCAGTTCCGCGCGCGTGATCTCCTGGATGTTCTTGCGCGGGCCCAGGATCGTGCGGCCCAGCGGCTGCTGCTGGAAGGCTGTCGCGTGCAGGTGGTCAAACACCACCTCCTCCAGCTGCTTCTCCACCTCCTCCGACTCGCGTAGGATCACGTCGCGCTCGCGCTCAATGGCCGACTCCTCCAGCTTGGAGTTTTGCAGAATGTCCGCCAGGATGTCCACCACCTGCGGCACGTCGTCGTTGAGCGACTTGGCAAAGTAGACGGTGTTTTCGCGCTGTGTTGTCAGTTTCCGTTCACGCTCCACGCCCCCACACCCCTACCATGATACTCACCGATGTGTAGGCGTTCAGGTGCGCGCCGAGGTTCTCAATCTCCAGCTCCAGCTGCTGCTGCGACCGCTTGGCGGTGCCCTGGACGAGTTAGTACGGCCTCGTCTATCCCGTCGTCTGTCCCGTCCGTCCGTCTGTCTCCTACCTTGAAAGCAAGATGCTCCAGAAAGTGTGCCGTTCCGTTCGTCTCCTCGGTCTCGGCCCGCGATCCGGCATCGATCCACACGCCTACCGTCGACGTCTGTGCATACGGCGAGTAGTGCGTGGCAACCTAGACAGTTAGCTCTCTCCTTCTTCATCCCGTCTGTCTCTCTCCAGTCACCCACCGTCAGTCCGTTCTTCAACGTCGTCGCCTGTGTCTTGATCGCCGGCGACGCCACCGGCGTTGCCAGGCCACGCCGGAAACGCGGCGGCAGCGTCAGCCCGGCCCGCGGAGCCTTAAGGCCCCGGCCGAGGTTCAGAGCCAGTCGTCGGGAAGCCATTGGGTGGATTGGAGACGAGGATGCAGCAGAGGTTGTCGGGAGTAAGGTGGTTGCCGAGTGGTTGCGTTTTTTACCTCTGCACCCGTTTTTTTCGGTTGGTCTCGCTATTGTGAGCAATTTTTGGGTGCCTCACACGTCAGGCCAGCCGGGAACGACCGGGCGACCGCCAGATTACCTCGCACCCCATTGGTCGTGATACATCGATCACGTGCCCTGTCACGTCTCTCCATATAAAAGGGGATCGCGCTTCGCATCCTCTTCCATAAGACCCCGCCTCGCTTTTGATCCTGAAGTTTCCGTCTCAGCAACGACCTTTTTTTGCTTATTTGCTTACTTTTGTTCAGTCGACGCATCTGTGAAGGGAAGAGGCCAGGGGCCTGTACCTTGTCATCCACCACCATTCTACTGCACGTCCCACGCGCCCGTTCACCAGTCGTTTCACGGTCAAGACATCTCCAAGAGCATAACTGGCATTCAGGTGTGTAAAAACTCCCGGCCCTTCAACGTCCCTTGTCACCGGCACCGAGCATCGGACATGGAGAGCTGAAAATATTTGTGCTAATCCCTGGACGAACATGCTCGGCACAGAGCAGCCATATCCTCTGGTTCAGCTCGACCGCAAACTTCTCGATAGCAAGCCTGTTGAACTCGTGGCGCTCCCGGTTCACTGGACGGATTGCCGTGACAGGAAGTTTGCGGCCCCGGGCTGACAGATTGCGCATTCGCTTGGTGAAGAACTCCATCCCTCAACATCCGAGGCGACGGAACAAGGCCGGTCGAGCTGGGCCATCCGGTGCTTTTCTTACGATGACCGTGTACCTTTTCCCTCTTGTCTGGAGGAGGAATTTCCCATGTTCGAGCGTGCCGCAGCGGTGTTTCCCCAGCGGATAGACAAGAGGGAATCGGCACACTATCATCGTGAGAAGAGTGCCGAATGCTGCAGCTCCACCGGCCTGGTTCCTTCGCCTCTGGTGTTGAGGTGCTGGATTTTGCTCTGCGTCATGTGCAGCTGCAGCAGCACGGGATCGACGACGGACGAATCCGGCCTGAGCCGCAGCTCGCTCTTTTTCCATCCGCCGAGCATCGCGAGCAGCGAATAAAGTTTCCTGTCGAGTGGAACGTGGCCGACTAGGAGCCGCTTTTGCTAGAAGGTCCCCCCTCCGAGGGAGAGTTGGACCGTTTACCACAAGAGGAAGACATTTGATCTGGAAAGATTCGAAGAAGAAACAGACAGAACGGTTAGGTACAGTCATTGAAGCTTAGAAACTACCTAGATATAACACTTAGGTACAGTCACTGAAGCCTTTCGCCAATCACCTGCCTTCTTCTCACCTTACTCCTTCCCGAGCTTTAAGGCTTTCTGAACGGGTTACTGTATCGTGGGGGTCAAGAGCCAACTGAGGAAATGTGAGCCAAAGATTCGAAGATTAAACTGCCTTTCCCCCTGAGATGGAACTCCCCCCAACAGCACATTCTTCCTCATATTCGGCCCTTTCCACAGTTGACATGTTTAAACTCCATATTTGTTTACGCATGGACTTGATGCTTGAGCAAGACGGCATCTGACTATTCTAGCAATTAGGTATGATCATAAAATCCTTTCGTTGTGGCGAAATTGGGATTGGTCAGGGAACGAAGCGAACGCCTCGAGGACGACCCACGTCACCACGACATCGGAAGTTCGGCAACTTGGCCATGATGAACGTCCGTTATCTCAACGGGTCGGGGCGTCGGCCAGGCGCGTACGGAGAATAGGTAGCAGGCGAGTCAGGCACAGATTAGAATGTTTCAGTCGCCCCATATCTACCGCCGCCAGGGTCGCATGGGACCGTCAAAAAGTCCTCGGAAAGCTGTCAGACGATTGGAATAGCAGGAAGACGGCAGGAAGGACGCAGGAAGACGGCAGGAAGGACGCAGGAAGAACGGCAGGAAGGACGCAGGAAGAACGGCAGGAAGGACGCAGGAAGAACGGCAGGAAAGGAGGAAAAGTGGAAAAGACGGAGCATAACGGTCGCCGGCAGATGGCCGGCAGGTACCTAAGTTGGAAGGAGCAGACGTTCCGTGAAAACACTCCATGGTGGTCGCCCCTAAAATCAGTCTATCACAGAATCTAGTAGCGATGTTGACAGTTCCTTTCTCTCTCGTCGTCCGATTTCAGCATACAGTTTGTCGACAAGGGACGGTGTGCGAGCAACCTGCCGCCGCACGCCGTACTGAGCGTCGTGCCAGAAGATTACCCCAAAGTCTACATGTACGTCGCAGTGGTAGGTAGGATGGAAGGATCTCATGTGGACATCACGGCTGGCGATCGGCACGCCGATCCCTCGCAACGGACAAGAGGGGCCTTCTCAGAGGAGTGGATTGGCGGTTTTGTTCGAACGCACGACAGGCATGCAGAACGTGAATACCTTGGAGAAACAGGTATATAAGACCGGCCGAGAGCACCCACCACCCGGAGAAGAGCAGAGATGCCAAACCAAAGCCACCGTATCGTATCAAGCAACCGCCCACCGAACAGCCCAGGCACCTTTCTCTTCATTTTTCCTCCTGTCTCTTCTTGACATCATGAAGTTCTCCATCCAGTTTGCCGTGTTCTATTCGGCACTCCTCTCGCTGGCCACTGGCGCCCTGTCCTGCTTGAGCCAAGGTGGTCCCGGTAGCTGCAATCTCGAGCTCCGAGGGAACAAAAAACTTCCCCCCAGTGAGTTTTCCTCCTCCCTTTGCCACCACTCTGTGTGCAGCCACCCACTGATGACGCCTTGTGCAACGTGCAGGCTCGTTTTGGGAGTCCGCCATTGTCTACAACTACAAATGCGAGCAGATCGGAATCCTCAATAATCCCACGGAGGGCCAAGCTATATTCTCCCAGCTGCCCTGGACCGTCGTCCTCAATCATCTGCCGGCAGCGGGCGCCACAAATCTTGGCATGTGCTATGGGAGCTACTGTTTTCGAGGAAACTTTGCTTGCACTGGGTCCAGTGGTGGCCTATATAACGCCTTTTACAGTAACTTGGACTGCACACATGCGTTCCCTTGCTAGACCGCGGGCGACACCGCATAGCCGGGATGGTCTGTACGAAGACTATACGGAGCTGCCGTGCCTTGAAGCATTTCCCGAGACTGGCAGACGCTGGCGGGATCCTGTCAGCCACAATACCCCTGCTGTGGGAGAAGTGGCACAGACGAGTACGAGCAGGTACTCAGCCTGGTAGCAACTTGTTGTTCATAGAGTCGATCTTGGGAGTATTGCACCATTGTATCGGTGAGGATACAAGTCAAATTGATACATTAAACACACAAATGTCAGAAGAAGACCAGGTGTGTGACGGGCGAGGACATAAGCGCGTATCATACCTAAGATTCGGAAACCTGAGAAAGCCCATTGCTCAATATCTACCACGAACCGAGGACTGTCTGTGGACTGAGCTGGTAGAAGAGCTCTCTTTGTCACTTTGGCCAAGTAAAGGATCGACGGCGGGCTGCCAGCTCCGAGTCGTCTACAGTTAGCCAACGTCCGTCCTTGGTCTGGATATCTCGGTCAACGAAACCAAAGACCAAGCAGTCGTCTGTTGGCTCCACCCCGACGACAGACCAGCTGAACGGCTGTTGATCTTGAAGCTCGACCTGTCCATTATATGGCTTTGCCTGCGTCGGCTTCCGGGTGAAGATGCGGCCATTGCTTTGGCCAAAAAGCGGAGAACGTCCTCTTCCCTGAGGCGGGTAATCTGTCGGTGGTGCTTGCTTCTTCCAAGTACAAAACCGCAGCGACGTGCGACGGCAGTCATATGTAGTCCGCTCAGTCTCAGGGCGTGCACGTGCAGTACGGAGTACCTGTAGCACTCATATTGTCATGTGACCATTCACCTGACCCTCAACTTTCAACTTAACAGTCAACAGCTTCCCAAAGCGACATCGCAACCTTGCAGGCGGCATCGTCGTGTGACTTTTCGCTAGCGAATGAAAACTGAGCCCCAGGGTCATGTGAACCAGTGGAGATCCGGCCGCGGACGGGACAGTTTGTACTCTGCGAGTACTCTGCGAAGAGAATATCGTCTCCCGTCTCTTCTCTTCATCACTCTACTCTCTCTTCTCTTCTCTCTTCATCACTTACTTTCAATCCCTCTTCTACCCCGTCTCCCGTCTCTCTCTTCTCACTGAACATGGCGGACGAGTACAGCTTTGAAAAGGAGTTTGCCGCCTTTCTGCCAAAGAAGGCGCCGTCGGCCGCCCGCCCGCTCGCCGGCGATGCCACCAAGGCCAGGCCCGGCGAGGCTGCCGTGTCGGTGGCGACGCACCCGCCACTGGGTCAGTTCACGGCCGTGGCCGGTGGCAAGGTCGTGTTCTACGCCATGTCGGAGGCGACCAAGGGCCACGATGACGTCGAACTCGAGCTGTGGCACTCGCCGCCGGGCGGCGGCGGCGAGGGCGGCGGCGAGGGCGTCGGCGACGACAATACCGGATGGACGGCGACGCCGTTTGCAGCCGTCGTCGACAGCGATGCCCGCACCCGCTTCTTCACGCTGCAAGTGCCTGATGCGGACGTGACGCGGCACTACTACCGCGCGACCGTGGCACTGGACCCTGCTGGCGGACAGCTGCATTTTACGGTCCGGTTCCGAAAGGCCGGCGGCGGCTCAAGCTCAGAGGTGGCCTGGCGTTGGGTCCGCGACGAGCAGCAGATTAGCGACGGCCACTTGATCGTCAACGCGAGGGCGGCGAAGCTTGCTCAAGGCGTTCCCGGCGTCGGAGGTGTACAGGAAGACGCCAAAACGACCGCCGACCTGTCCGACATCATCGGCGGCCTCGACCCCGCCTGGCGCGTCTCCTCGCCGCGCAGCCAGTCGCCCGGCACGCAGCTGTGGGCACTGGAGGTACCGGTGGCGGGCGTGGCTGCCAGTGGGACCGAAGACGTCTCGGCCTACACGACAGTGCGCGTGGGACAGCCGTGGAACGGGCGGTTTGCGCGCTGGTTTGCGCTGGTGCGCATCTGGACGCCGTGGCTGGCGCCGCGGCACGGACGGCGCAGTCTCGTTGTGAAGGACGGCGACAAGGACGACGACCGTCGCGGCGGGCTCGACGACGCCGTGGTGTGCTCCTTTCTCTGCGAGCAGACGGGCCGGCACCTGGTGCTGCTGGCGCTCAGCGGCGTGCACCACCTGCAGGGCGTGTTTAGCGCGGCGGCGGGCGACAACCAGGCGTTGGCGCTGACGGTGCGCAGCGACAGCCTGCAGACGGAGACGGCGACGGTGCTGGTGGCGGCGGGCGACAGCATCGAGGGGGCCATGGCGGCGGTGATGTACGAGGCGCGCAATCTGGTGCAGGCACTGACGGCCGGGAACGAAGGAGGCACCGAGATCGCGCGGCTCGCAGACGACGTACAGCCGGCGTGGAAAGAAAACTGGTACGACGGGCTGGGCTTCTGCACGTGGAACGCGCTGGGACAGGACCTGTCCGAGGACAAGGTGGTGGAGGCGCTGGACACGCTGGCGGCGCACGGGATCCGGGTGACGAACCTGATCATCGACGACAACTGGCAGTCGATCGACCGGTCGCACCCGAGCGGCCAGTTCCAGTACACGTGGACGCGGTTCGAGGCGGACGCCGGCCAGTTCCCGGGCGGCCTGGCGCACGCGGTGGCGCGGATCCGGGCGCGGCACGGGTACCTGCAGCACATTGCCGTGTGGCACGCGCTGCTGGGGTACTGGGGGGGCCTGGCGCCGGACGGCGAGGTGGCGGCGGCGTACGCGACGCGCGAGGTGGTGCGGGCACACGAGGCGCGACGCAACCTGCCGCTGGCGGGCCCGATGACGGTGGTGGACACGGCGGACGAGGTGCGACGGCTGTACGACGACTTCTACCGGTTCCTGGCGGCGGCAGGTGTGGACGCCGTCAAGACGGACGGGCAGTTCATCATGGACACGTGGACGTCGGCGACGGCGCGGCGGACGCTGACGACGGCGTACCAGGACGCGTGGACGCTGGCGGCGCTGCGGCACTTTGGCAGCCGGGCCATCAGCTGCATGTCGCAGACGCCGGCGATTGTGTTCCATGCGCAGCTGCCGACGAACCGGCCGACGCTGCTGGTGCGCAACTCCGACGACTTCTTCCCGGCCGTGGCCGCGTCGCACCCGTGGCACGTGTGGACCAACGCACACAACGCGCTGCTGACGCAGCACCTCAACGCGCTGCCCGACTGGGACATGTTCCAGACCGTGCACGCCTACTCGGGCTTCCACGCGGCCGCACGCTGCGTCAGCGGCGGGCCCATCTACATCACCGACACGCCCGGCCAGCACGACACGGCCCTGATCGCCCAGATGACCGGCACCACGATCGACGGGCGCACCGTGGTCTTCCGCCCCAGCGTCGTCGGTCGCGCCCTGGACGCCTACGTCGGCTTCTACGACGGCGTCCTGCTCAAGGTCGGCAGCTTCCACGGCAACGCCGCCGGCACCGGCCTGCTCGGCCTCTTCAACGTGTCGGACGGCCCCGTGACCGAGCTGGTGCCGCTGGCGCGCGTGCCGGGCGTGGTGCCGGGCGGGGACGTGGCCGACGGCACGACGGAGGATCTCCTCTACGTCGCCCGCGCCCACAGTTCTGGCCGCGTCAGCGGTGCCGTGCGCAGCGACGTGCTGCTGCCGCTGGCGCTCGACGTGTACAAGTACGAGATTGTCAGCGCCTACAAGGTGCACACCTTCCTGCCGGCCGACACCACCAGCACGTCGGCACGGCCGCCCCTGCACGTGGCCGTGCTCGGGCTCGTCGACAAGATGGCGGCCGCCGCCACGGTCGAGTCGACGTCGTACCGGCGGCTCGGCGGGGGTGGGGACGACGGCGACCGCGTCGAGGTGGAGATTGCCCTCAAGGCACCCGGCGTGCTGGGGCTGTACGTGTCGGGGCTGGCCGAGGGGCAGCGCACAGTGGGCGAGAGCTTCATGGCGACGCTGCGCGGGCAGGCGGTGCCGGCGCATTGTGCGCGGGTGTCGGCCCAGGACGCGCAGGTGCTGGAGCTGGACACGGCGCGGGCGTGGAAGGAGCTGGGGTTCAAGCCGATGATGGGAAATGAGGTGCAGCTCAAGGTGTACATTCAGGTGTGATTCTGATAAGCTACTTTCTCTCTTCCTCTCTCTCTCTCCCTCTCTCTCTCTCCCTCTTTCTCTCTCTTTAACTGTCTCCCCCTCCCCCTCCCCCCCTTCTCACTTCTTCAAGGCTGCCGCCTCGCTCCGCACAATGTCCGGTATCTCATCCTCGAGGCTGCGCTCTTGCGGCACCCAGCCCAGCAGCTTGGCCGCGCGCACCGCCTCGCCCGTCGAGTTGGCCGCCCACGTCCAGTTGAGCGCCGGGTCGGTCGGCTCTCCGGCCGCCGTCGGCTCCGAAAAGCGTACCACCTTGGTGGCCACGGGCGCGTGCAGGTACTCGCCGACCTTTGCCGCCACCAGCTCCGCCAGCGCGCCCCACGAATGGCTGCCGCCGCGCACAAAGTAGTAGGCGTACTTGCCAAAGACGCCGCCTGGCGCCTGCAGAGATGCGTCGGCGTCGGCGGCGGCGTCCTGGCCGGCCAGTCCCTTGTCCGCCACCTCGACGCCCCGCTCCACCAGCGCCACAAACAGCCGGCTGAGATCGGCCACGTGCACACTGTCCCAGCGCGTGCGGCCGGGCTTGTCCTCGCCGCCATGGTCGGGACCCTCCGGCGCCGCCACCGGCGCATACCCCCGCAGCAGCGTGTAGCGCACCAGGTCGTAGGCCTGCAGCGAGCGCCTGTTGCCGGGCCCGCGGCCGCGCCCGTAGATGGTCGGCGGCGACACAATGGCTGTGCGCAGCCGGTCCGGGTGTTTGGCTGCCAGGCGCTGCACGATCTGGTCAATGTCGCGGTGCAACGCCGACGCCGGCAGCTCGTCGACGACGCGCGCCACGCCGGCGTAGTCGTCGTACGCCTGATCGGGACGCGGCGGCCCGCCAAAGCGCTTGTTGTTGTAGTCGTACCACGTCAGGATGCCCGTCCCCGACAGGTGGATCCACACGCCCGGCCGCTCCGCCGTGTGCTGCGCCAGGCCCGCCGCAATGGCCTGCGCCGACGGCTCGTCGTCGGCCGAGTTGGCCATGTGCAGCACCACGTCCGCAGCCGCCGCCGCCGCGCTGATGACGGCGCCGTCCTTGTTCTCGCCCAGGAGAAAGTGGACGTTGCCGGGCGTCTTGCCATCGTCACCCGCCAACGCCTGCGCCACCTTGTCCGCGCGCGCCTGGTCGCGCACCAGCAGCGTGTAGTCGTACTCGGGGTGCGCCGCGTACAGAGCCACCAGGGCGTCGCCGCCAACGTAGCCAGTGGCACCAGTGCTGCGTTGTTAGTCGCAGCTTTGTAGGTCGAGGGGAACACGTCCAAGACTTACAGTAAGATCTTGGGAGCCATTGTGTTAAGTCGGAAGAGATGGTTTAAAGTTAATGCTTTTCTCTCCCTGACGTCTGGGCATTCCTCTCACTTTATAGCTACAGAGCACCCCATCTTCCTGACGCAATTCCTCTTCTCCGCAGCACGTATTATCAATCATCCTTGTTGAGCACTGGAGGCAGTACTGCCTACCAGGTATTACTAAGGAGTGGTCTCATTATTAATCTTCTGTGACAAACACCCAACGGATTAAGGTTGAGCCCGAATCTTTTCCCGGTCCCGCATTTTCGCATGATTATGTCAGGATTAATTTGTCAAAATCTACGGAGTAAAGTACTTCCAAAGCCTCTCGCCTTGGTTCGCCCTCAAGCACAGAGACCTCTCCTCGCTCATAATCACGCCAGTACAGACAAGGCACGCAATCGTCACGTAAACAAATACACATCAGCCGGAACATTATTTTGCCATTATTTTTCTCTAGGTACGATATGTCGTAGCCGCCCCAGGGGCTCAACTGAATCGGTAAAGGGAAAAAAGAACCCGGCCGATCCTCCCGCAACTTTTTGAGCGGAAGAGACCATGGCTATTCGGGCGTTGTTGTCGGTGGTTGTGTTCTAGTTGCTGTAAGAGCATCGTGTGTTGTGTTGCTGTTCGCGTAGCAGGCAATTTTGTTGGCAGAGCGGTGGGACAAGATAGGGGTTGGCGATAGGGGTGGTTTTTTTTGGTAGGACGTTTTCTCGTGCGTGCAAGAAAAGTCTTGATTTGGGTCGAGATGTTCCCGAGTTTGGCCGGCCGGAGCGGAAAAAAAGCAGCAAGGAAGTGAGAAAGGAGTAAGACTGACGACGGTGATCAGCGCACCGCCGCCGAGCACATGAGAAGGGGAAAGGTGCCGGTCGGGAAAAGAACAAAGAACAACAGGAGGTGCTGTCGAGAAAAGGGAATTTGGTGTTGACACAAGGGAATAAAGAACGCAGAGACAAAGAGACAAAGAGAAAAAGAGACAAAGAGAAAAAGAGAAGAAAAGCAATCGCTGATGCCATGTCGCTGATGAGAAGGAGAAAGAACCGAGATAGGAAAGATAAAACACACAAATCAAAATCCTGTATGCGCGAGATGCAGAGCAGGCCACATTCTTTTTGGTTCTCTTTCCCGGGAAACAACACATCCACACAAGCTTTTTTCAAACCAGTCAAAAAAGTATGACCTCAGATGGCTCAAAGATTCCTTGCTCCTGTCCACAGTAAAAAGTAGTGGTACAACAGAGCAGAAATGTCGGTGACAACACTGCCCTCCCTCAGAGAGTGAGAAGCGCTGACAGTAGTAGGGTATCAAAAGGGGGATAGGCACGCAGGTGAGCCACCTCAACCCAGTCAAGGGGAGGTACTGCAGCAGACAAATCAGCAAGCACCCTAATGAGCTACACGCGCATCAAAGTAGCCCGCATATTGTGCGGCATGCGGCTGTTGGTGTGGTTGGTGTTGTTCTTGCTGTTGCTGCTGATGATGCGGATGCAAGTGCTGGTATGAATGTTGGTGCATGTAGCTGGCGGCGACGGTGCTGTGGTTGGGCTGCGGTGTCGGTGTGACAGGGCACCGTGGCGGGAGGACCTGGTAGACGTCCTTTTCTGCGTTGGGACCATTGCCCCCGAAGCAAGCACCGTCCGGCGTGATTGGCGGCGTCATGTAGCCGTCTGCCACGCCAGGGACGGCACCCATGCCCTTCTGTGGTGTGGCGTACACGTCGACAGCACCGGCAGCAGCCGACTCACATGGCGGCGAGGCACGGCTGCTGGCCAGTCTGCTGTTGCTGATCGATGCGGCGTGGCGTGCGAGGAAGCCGGTGAGCTTGCCCGAGACGCACGACAGATGTGCCGACGCATACTTGCGAGACAGAGTTGCCGACGGCTGGTGCAGGTTCTGAGACAGTGTGAGCAGCGTGACATTGTCGGCGTGGTCCCACACGCCATCGTTGACCTCGGGGCGGCCCAAGATAGCACGGGCCAGCGCCAGGGAGGCGCGGGCCATGGTGGAAGATTTCGTCGAAACAAAGTCCCGGTGGTAGAGGGCAATCTCGCTGATGTAGCCGGCCATGTGCTCGACCTCGCGGTCGTCCCGCTCCTCGGTGACAATCAGCTGGGCGAAAAAGTCGACAGTGGGGTGGCCGATATTCCACTCGAGCGTGTTGAGGACATGCATCTCCATCTGCGTGAACATGCCAGCGTCGTACAGACCACAGCACATGTTGTTGAGCTCCTTGATCTGGGGCACGCGGTCCTTCTTGTCGCCGTACTTGGCAGCAATGAGGAGGGCAGCACAGCCCACCAGCTGGTAGTGCTGCTTGTAGACGACGCGCTTCGAGCAGTACCGGTCGAGCAGGTTGACGGTCAGAAAGAGGGTCTCGGGAAGCAGGCTGAAGGCGGCGTGAGCCTCGACGATGAAGTCGATGAGGTAGGGCCGCATGAACCATTGGATCTCGCGCTGCATGTCGATGAGGTTCACGTTGGGTAAGGTCTCCTCCTCCATGTGGCGCATGTGCTGCATCACGTCCTCCAGGTACTCCTCCGAGGCCAGTCGGGACAGTTCGTTGGCGATCATCTCTTGTCGGTTGCGGGCGAGCATCTTGGCCGCTTCACGGGCAGTCAGGCGGGGCATGGTGCACTCGTCGGACTCGACAAAGAAGGTCTCGTCCCGGATCTGGTTGTAAGCCATGATGTCGGTGTAGTGTAGAGGAAAAATGAGAAAAATATCGGCTCAGGCTCTCCGGAAGCTGAAACGATGCGCAGTGGAAGTCTTGGAGTCTATAAAAGGAGTGTGGTTGTGTATTAACGAAGAGGTAAAGGTTGGCCGGTAGAAGATGCTGAAAGAGCGGCGGATGCCAACCAGTCGAGATGGTCGATTAGGCAATTAAAGAGCGTGGTGAATATTAGAGTAATAAAAGAGTGACGATGGCGACTTGGCCGGAGATGCAAAACAAAAATGAAGGAAAGTAATGAGAGGATGCCGGTGGGAGAACGAGGGAAAGAAAACGGTCTGCTGCGTGATGTTCTGCCGGCAAAGCAATTATATATTAGCAAAGAGACATGAAGACGGAGAAACCCCCCAAGGCGAGCCAGGCCCAGGAGGCTTTTCGTTTTGCCAGGAATTCGGGCAGGTGGAGCAAAAGCAATGAACGAGCGTGACAGGAATTCGAAGGAGATGAGGGTTTGGAGAGACGCAGAGGGTAGTCGGGAGATTTGGCAGAGATGGTTGGCATCCCAAGAATGCAGCCGCGTGAGGAAAGTGCAAAGCTAAGGGACGGCTGAGGGCAGTCTGCGCGTTTGCCAATTTGCCAGAGCCCTGTCGGCCAGGCCAGGCAAGGCTGTCGGCCAAGGACGGCCTAGAGGAGGAAAAGGATCGCCAGGCACAGGCACGGCACAGGCAGCTAGCAGCTGGCAAGAAGCAGTATGTGCCTGGTGACAGGGATGCTCTCAAATGTGCTCGAGGGCCGTTTGGTGTCCACAGGAACAGAGGGGGTGAGGGCTGAGGGAACGGGGGAGGTGAAAAGGAGGTAAAGGGAAGAAAGGTGGGTAAAGGCAAAGAGGGAGAGATTCGCGTTGAAGAATGCAGTGCTGGTACTTTGCCGTGGGTTGAGATTTGCCCTAGCGTCGTGACCGCCCTTTGTGCATTTCGACTTGTGTGCCCTGTTGAAGATCCAATTTGGGAAGGCACGCCGGCAGAAATGTGTCGAGATAACGTCACGCGTCAGGGCGGTCAATTGTTTCGTGGAGTGACTTTCGTGGTCGTTTACGCGATGAGAGATTGTGATAAGCTGCGGATGGCCGCGTCTTGACGAGATAGCGTCAGGGTTGACCGGCTCGATGCTTGAGATTTGTCCCCACGGTATCAATGACGCACAGTAGGACGGGGGCCAGCCGTGACAAAGGCGGACGCAAGTCGGACGCAAGTCGGCGAGACAAAGACGAGGCGTGAGGGCCAAGGGCAGAGGAGGAAAGGAGGAGGGAAAGGAGTAAAGGGGGAGGAGTTGGTGTGGGACGCGAGGGATGGCTGTGAAACTGCAAAGGGCAGTTCGAGACTTACCGCCACGGTGGATAGCAGCTATTATCGAGAGACTGTCACGAGAAAGGCTGGACAGCGGAAATGACACGATTCCAAGATGCACTGAGGTAGGAGCTACGAGTTAACGTGTCCCACAAAGCAATGCAGCTGGCAGAAAGGGTCGAGCTGGGGTTGAATGACGTGAGGGTGGAGAGAATGCCAGACTGGCATGTAGCTACTCGGGAAAGAAATCGGTTAGCAGGTGTTAGAGGGAAGGCACGAGGCAGATAGGGATAGATGGGGGATGGAGGGGATGGATGGGGAGAACGTCGTCAACGCAGTCATCGACTCACCTCACGATCAACGCCTTCAAAGAGAAGAGAGCCTTGCCACGGTCGAGACGATCATGTATGATGGAAGGCAGCGAACGACAGCACAAAAAGTTTGGGCTTTTTGTTGACCGTTCTGTTCTTTCCTGATTTCTTTTTTCTCTTCTTCCTTATCGAGACTCGTCTTGGTCTCTTCTTCCTCCTTATCGAGACTCGTCTTCTCAATGGGTCGAGGGCGGGCGTTCGTCAGTCCGTCGAGGATCGAGGGCGAAGGGAGGGACGCCGTTCGAGGGAGGAATGCTCGTAGAACGAAAGGGACGTTGGTCGACGATCGAACTAGGCGGAGAGAGCGCGGAGACTCTTTGTCGAGACGAGGGATATGCCGAATGGACGAATTTCCCGTGAGGAATGCGGGAACGGGACTAAGTGAGGAGGGAGGGAGAGAAGAAGGGAGGAAGAGGAGGGTGAAGAGGAGGGAAGAGAGAGAGTAAAAGAAGAATCCTGCAATATTAACGTCGCCCTGGAAGGGAGAGAAAATGCGGATCCACGATGGAGCTAAGGGATGACAGGGAGATAAAAAAGGGAGGAAATGCAAGAGTCTCAAAAACCGGAGATCACGAAAAAACACTCTAAAAACAAGAAATGTATATAAAAAGAGGAGATCGCACCGAGAGAGAAAAAGAAGAAGCAAAGAAGGCAGATGCTGGCGAAGAGAAGAGGAGGAAGAGAGAAGAAGGACGGCGAGATCGAATTGGGAAAGACAGACGGTCTCTTCCTGGCTTGATCGGTCGCAGCTCGTGGTTTCCTTTTGGACTTATTCTCTTTGCTGTGCCTTCCTCTGGTCGACCAAGGTGGCTACTTCAACAGGAGAGGAAGGAACGATCCAGTCGAGGAGGAGGACAGGGAGTGAGGAGGGAGGAGTGAGGAGGGGAGGAAGGGGAGGAAAAAGAGGAAAGAGGAGGGGATACAAGGTAAAAGAGGAAGAGAGAGGGAAGAGGGAAGTGAAAAAGGAAAGAGGAACAAGGAATTGAAAAAGGAAAGGAAAGGGAAAAAGGAAAGAGCCAATTATTGCTAGGCGACCAGGGTGAGAGAGACGCGATGGGCCCTCAGGAGAAGCGAGAACAGCACAAAAAGCAGGGAAGACGATGCGGGATACACAGCACACAAGCACATAGCACGGCGGCACAGGTCGACACAGGCACAGACAGACAGGTTTAGGCACACACACACGCACAAGCATCGTGTGGACAGACCAGCCAACCACAAAAGGTCTCTTCCCGTTTGCTTCACTTCCCTGGCAGCGGCGAATATAGCACGGAGCCGTTAGGACAGCGACAGGACGAAATGAACTCGAGAGAGACAGTGAGCAAACACTTAATAGCAAGCGTGTAAAGTGGGAACGGCTGGTGTCGACCGGGGGTTGGAGGTGGACGGAGTACGACGGCGCACGAAGACACACTGCATGAGCATAGCATACGCCATAGAAGGTGAGCGACGGGCCAGCGAGATTGGCGTCCCAGCTATTACAGCAAGGGGAGAAGGGGTGGAGTTTGTGTGCTCCAGCGAAAACCCGCAGGGCAAATCAAAGCAAAACAGCAGACGACCCCGGCTTATGCTTAGCCTCCAGGACTTGGTGGCAGCCAGCCAACCAGAGAAAGGGGAGGCAGGAGCAAACGGTAGAGGATTCCACTTGCTGGCCGAGTGTCAGCCGGATGATGCCAGCCAACCAGCGAGCCAAGGAGATGTGAGGGAGAGGGAGGGAGAGGGAGTTGTCTGAGGGCGAGAAAGAGGTGAGAGGGTCGTCTGAGAGAGAGGGAGAAGAGAGAGTCGTCCGAGGGCGGAGAGAGACTCCTCCGTGGAAGTGCCCCCGTGGAATGGCTGCGCTTGCCGCAACTGACAGCATGCAGCTCAGCTTGCTCCAGCTCAGCTGAGCTGCACCTAGCCAAGCCACCACTAACGTTGTCCCGATCACGCTTCCCTGTTGGTGGAGGTGAGAGAGTGAGAAAACCGAGACGTTAGCGCCTCTCTCTCGCGGTCTCTCGCGGTCTCGCGCTGCTCACACGCACGCGGAGTCTCAGACGCGTCATTTTATTGTGTGTCGCCGTGCGTGAGCCGTGTTGCTCAAGCGTGAAGTGAACGTGAACGTGTTGAGCGTGTACGAGAATTTTAAAGATTTCATTACAGCCCCTGGCGCCGTCAAAGACAAGACCGGTGTATGGGAGTACGGAGTGCTACTGGCAGTGACCTGAATTGACAGAGAGTCGGTTGACGCAAAGGACATTACGACAGCGCTCGCTCCATCACGACCAGTTCGATGGCTTGGTAGTAGTCTTGCAACGATGCAAGACGAACCACCAACGATGCGGCAAAGCCAGCAAGCTCCGGCTCCTCCAAACAACCAGCCAACCACGGTGCGTCGGTCCCTCAATGTCGCGTCTTGTTTCACCGGCGTCACGTTGGAAGAGCAGACGCCCACAAGGCACAAACGAAACAAATGAACACACAGACACCGAACGGCAGGGCAATTTCAATACAAACGCGAACCATGGCGGGCGGGGAAGAAAGACCAGGCTGGCTGAGAGCATATGCAGCCTCGTGGGAAATGCCAACCGCTACGGATACATGTAGACGCCGTCTTCTGCCAGCCCTCTTTCTTCTGGCTGCTCCTAACTGGAGGCTTCTGGCTGGATGCTCCTGCTTCTACGGCTGGGAATTGCCTGTTTTGGATAGAGACCAGAGCCTAGAGACACTGCAGTCGCGATGGAGCAAGAACCAGTCTTTTTTCTCGTCGGTCAGTCGACTCTCTCAAGTGCCGCCACATATCCGCCCTCTTATGGCCGTGTGTCGGTCCACAGCACGTACCAAGTAGACAATGCAAATAAACGTCTGTTGTTTGTAGCTGCTTGGCCTCTCTCTCCGCGACGACGGTTAATCAATCAAACGTCTCTGCTCCGTACGCCGATGCCGACGCTGATGGTCGCTGAAAACCCGGCCAGCCTAGAAGCCCCTGTCTGTCCCAGGCAAAACCAATGGCTGAGCTTTCCCGCTTTCCCTGGTCTGGCTCTGCAACCCGAAACGTTCTGTAGACCAAACCCGGCCACGGCCAGGAGGCCAGGCGAGAGCCGAGATGCGATTTGGGGACAATTGCGTTTGTCGTTTTTTCTTTCCTAATTCGTCCTTCTTCCTTCCTTTCTCCTTCCTTTTTCGTTCTTCTTCCGTTCTTCTTCCTTTGCCGTTCTCTGACGTCCTCCCTTACTTTCTCTCCCTCCAAGACCCAACCCTCTGCCACGACTAATCAATTTCTCCCCTCTGGCCTCGCCCTCGATGGCCCTCGATGTCCTGCCTCGCTTTGTGATCAATGACAGCATTTCTGTCCCTTCTCAGTTCTCAGCTCCCCCCACAAGTGGCTGGCCAACGGTGGCCGACCCTCCCGTCGTCTGCGTGTCACTACCTAGACCCCCTTCGGCGGCCAGGCCCCGTCACAACAATGCGCCGTTTTGCCGACCGGAGTCGACACATTCGCTACCGTCGTGTATCTTGCCTGAACTGAACAAGCTGAACGACGCGTTCGGGGTAGACGAGCTGGGCTCAAGCATCCACATACGGAGCATATGGACGACGCTTAAGCATGCTTTAAACATATTGCCTGTGATTGAGATGTGACGAGCCCCAAAGAGAAACGAAGCCCCACATGAGGGTCCCGTTGAGCTATCTTGGGACAGGGCAAGGCGCCCAGGTCTAAAGGATCAGAGTCGTTCGTGGGGCAGGCGTTGTTTTTATCGTTCAGTCTCTTCAGTCACTCCACGGAGAGGCCGTTGAGGCCGCCGCCAACATACCCGTCTCGCGTCTTGCCCAATAACTTGGTCTCCCGCCCCCTCCCCTCTCCTCTCGGAACGACCAGAGCAGCTCTGTTCCTTGCCGTCCGAGTGGAACCTCGTCACGCAAAACCCATTAAACGAGAGAAACGGCGACGCGTCGGCCAATCGACGCTCGAGCTCGCCAGCTTGTGAAAAAGTAAATTGGGCCAAGAAAAACTGGGAGAACAAGGATCTGCCAACTCTTTTCGGCTCCATCCTGATGCGTGCTCGTATCTACGCGGACAGTCAAGAAGCTTTGAGGATCTTGGTTCATACAGAGTCCCAGAGTTCCAGCAGCATGATTTCAGAGCAGGACAAGAAGGATGTCGAGCTCTCTACATTAGACAGTGAGCTCAAGGCCATCACAGGCCGCAGGCTATCAGCTCAGGAGGCTGGCAGCTTAAACTGCTCATGCATCAACCCAAGCACCATACACTTGGAGAACGCGTCAACGTGTCCGCGCCGCTTGATTGGCCGGCCGACTGGAAATTGGCAGCTGAGAAAGTCTAAATGGGACGGATGGAGCACGCTTACCAGCTAGTCGCCGAGCAAATGCCTGCAAATCTTTTTCAGCTCCTCGGTGCTCGTCAGTCGGAGGCCGTCGCCTACACCGCCGGAAAAGGAGACACGGCTATCTCGGTCTTCCTTCCAGACGTCATCTGACGTAGGAGAAGAGGGGAGACCTCTCTTTTTCCTTCTTTTCTCCTTCTTCTTTCTGGGCTTTCACATGCAGAAACTGGTTTCCTGCTCTTCCTCTCTCCTTTACCCGCATCGTCTCCATTTCCATCACTTGGGTAAAAGCATCTGCTCCAATCATGCCAGCCCCTTTCTTTACCCATGCATGCTATGATTGCAATTAAGGCTCGTTCGGAGTGTTACCCCTGCCCCTGTCTCCCACCTTGATGCGTTGGCAGAGGAAAGAAGAAGAATAGTCGTTGAATTATTAATAAAAGTTGAAGTTGACAGCAACGGTACCAGCAACAGCAACAGCAACGACAGAACAGCACAGTATCAGCAACAGCAGCATCGACAGCAAGGCAATGTGCCAATTGTTAGCTCTCCACCAGCTCCTGCTGTCCATCATCGCTCTCCATCTGCTCTCACGGAGTACTCCGTTTGCTTCTCTGCTGACAGCTGCGGTCACGTGAACACCTGTTGTCTTGTTGCACAACGGGAAAGAACATTCGAGAGAAGACGCTCCCGGGCCTTTGGTTGTATTCCGTACTCCGTACTCCGTACATGTACATGTTCACCTAACATTAGGCAAGAACCCCATCAGGCGAGTTCTCCGCTGCCTATTTCCAGACACTGTCCATCCACGGAACGGACACGGGGGAAGAACGGGGAAGCTGGTCCTGGGCGAGATGAGAAAGAGCCCGGGAAAGAGTCGCGTTTGTGTGAAACCTGGTTCGATCGTCGTCCTCATTCTTTTCGAGTCTTTTCTCTCTGCTCTTCTCGCTCATCAAATCGATCGTACTACCTCTGCTCTTACCTGCATAAATCCCCTGCTTCCCCTTTCTTCCGACGTTCCTTCGTCTGTTCTTCTGCTTCGATTCCGTTTGCTCGGACCTTTTGGCCTCTGGCTCGAGTGCTACCGGCTGTTTTGGGGGAGAGAGGGGCCGTGGAAATAAAGACAGGGGTTCGACAGAGATTTACGGAAGGTACGAGGTACATGTACTGACTACTCTGTATCCGCACCGAACTCGACGACAGGAAAAGACACAAGAACAGCGTTTGTCAATAAGCAGATCCCTAGGAGCTCATGAGATGCAGTCTCAAAGCAGACCAGAAGTGTGAAGAACGAAAAGAGGGAAGACACCCTTGGCCGGAATTGGATTTAACAAGGCTTGGTTGTGAAGAGGTGTCTTCTTTTTTTTTCTATGAGTTTTACTTTTCCTCTTCCTCCTTTCTTTGTATTTTTTCCTTTTTCCTTTTTCCTTTTCCCTTTTCTTTTTCTTTTCCCTTTTCATTTTTTATTCACACACCTTAATTTTTATTCACCTTTTCATTTTCTCTCTGTTCGTTTCAGCATCTATGCTTTTCCAACAATCAAGACTCTATTGAGTCCATTCTTTGTCTCGCGATTGCTGAAAGCAGAACTTCCAACAGACACCAGAGCTACCCTCCAACAGAGCTCTCCCCTCCCTCTTTGTTACCCCCCTCCTCTGTCCCCTTTGTCCTAGCTGTACCTATTCGTAGACTGTCCTGACCATGTTCTTCTCACTCTCCCTTGTAGAACGCCTCATTCTCCCTCGTAGACATCATTCTCCTCCAAGACATCTATCCCCCCGTAGACATCATTCCCCTCCAAGACATCTATCCCCCCGTAACACCCAAAATGAACAAAATCAAAACCCTCGACTCGCTCGCCCGAGCTCCGGCTGCCGCCGACAGCATCTCGGCCCTCCCCCTCGACTCGGCCGACCGCGACCGCCTCACCGAGAGCCTGCGCCAGCTCACCGACATCCTCGGCCGCACCGCCGCCGCCGCCCCGCTGCCCTCCGGCACCCACGTCGACTACTGGGCGGCGGCGGCGGCGGCCGGCAGCGATGGAACGGGGCGTGATCGTTACGATGCACGCCAGCCAAACGCATCCAGACGCGGTGCCTTCCGCGGCCGCGGCCACGTGCTTGGGCCTATCAAGAGCGGCCGGCCTCGTCGCGGTAGCCGCTACAACTTGCGGCCCCGTGGCGAGCCGCCGCCCCAGGTCGAGGGCGAGGCCGACGACACGGTCCACACGGCCGTCGTCATGAGCGACCGCGTGGACAATGGTGTGTTGAAGAGAAAGAAGACACGACGAAGAAGAGAACTGTGTGACCAAGACTAATGATAGACGGCCAACGCCACGTCCAAGTGCAGCTGCCGCAGTCGCCGGTGCCGGTGATGCTGGTGATTCCGAGTCCTGTGCGGTCGGCGGCCGCTGCATTAGTTTCGCTGCCGCCCGGAGTGCATCTCCCGGAGGGGGGAACAGATGCAGACAATGAAGAAGAGCAATCGGACTCCGACTCGGACGTGGCCACACTTGTCGGCCCCGACCCCCTGCGCTTCCTGGGAAACGTCGTCGCGGCCGACACCGCTGCTGACGCCGTCGACCGTGCCCAGGGCCACATCTTCCGCGGCCAGCGCCAGCCGCCCGTCGGCGTGCGCCTCGAGCAGGCCCTGGCCTACCTGCGCGCCCACGACCCAACCACCGACGGCCACTGGCACGCCCGCGTGGCCGCCTTGGAGGCGTACATTGACTTTTTGGACGGCAACGGCGACGGCGACGGCGAGGCGAGGCGGCAGGATGCGCAGTCTTCCGCGCTGGCCCGCGCCGAGGCGGCCGAGCTTGCCGAGGCGGCCGAGACGGCTGCAGCCCCTGCACCCGCTGACCCCCCCGTCATCCGCGGCCGCCATACGCTGCACCTGCTCGACGACGTGCACCGCCTGCTGCGCGCCCACCACATCTTTTGGGGCTACCACGGCCTGGCCGGGCGCCAGCGGCCCGCCGACGCGCGCGCCATGCTGCTGCCTAGTGTCGACGCTGTTGATGCGCCGCCCGACGACCGCGCGCCGCCCGACGACCGCTCGCAGCGGCCGGTAGTCTCCGTGCCGCAGCTGCGCACGCTGCTCGAGACCAGTGGACGGTCGTTTGTCGGCCGCTTGGCCATCAACGCCATCGTCGAGCAGGCAGGGAAGGAGGAGGAGGAGGGGGAGGGGGAGGACGACGACAACGACACCCTCATGGTCGACGACCTCAACACGCCCATCGGCCGCCTGCAGACGCACCCCTACACCGTCCAGATGGCGCGCTACCGACAGCTGCAGAGGCAATGGCGGCAGGCCACCAAGCCCGTCCCCACCATGGAGCACGACCGCCGCCTGCTGGGCCTGCTGCGCAGCCTCGGCCGCCGTCTGCTGCGCGTGCGCGCCCTGGCGCCGCGGCCGCTGCTCGAGGACGTGCTGCGCTGTGCCGAGCAGGGTGCCGCCGGCCACGAGGCGCCCGACGACGTGCTGCCGGGGCTGGCGGCCGCCGACGCTGAGCGCCGGCTCGGCGAGACCGAGGCGCGCTGGCTGCAGTTTTTGCTGTCGAGCTCGACCAGCGAGGAGCTGGCCAAGCCGCTGCCGGCAGTAGACGAGGAGGACGTGGCAGAGGACGAGCCGGAAGAGGACCGGTTGGACAGGACGCTCGACGTGGGCAGCCGCGCGCTCTACCTGGCGTTTGCGCACCGGCTGCAGGCCTTGATGCACGGCGACGCGCTGCGGCCGGACGAGGAGGACGAGAACAGCACCGTCCTCTTCCATACGGCCAACACGGGCGTGCCCCTCACGACGCTGGTGCAGGCCATCAACCGCGGCGGCGCCGGCCACACGCGCTTTGCCCTCTACGACGCCGTGCACTTTCTGCAGCGCCTGCACCGCGCCGGCCGCGTGCGCCTCGGCTACAGCGTGCTCGACGACCAGCTCGGTGTGGTGCGCCGCCCGCTGCTCACCATCCACCCGGAGCACCGCATCCAGCCGGGGTGGGGAGCTGCCGATCAAGACGACGCTGGCAGTGAAGACGCCGAGGACGACCCCGACGTCGCCGTCGGCGCCCCTCGCCGGCACGTCGACGTCGACCAAGACTGGGCCGCCACCATTGCCAGCGGCCGCGCCCGGCAGCCGCTGGCGCCCGACGTGCGCCGCTTCTTCTGCGCGCTGGCCTTCCGCCTCGGCCGCACGCTGCGCGCGCTCGACACGGAGCGGCCTATGTGGGAGCGAGAGGGAGGAGAAGACGAAGAAGAAGACGACGAGGAGGTTCCTGCCCACGTGGTTTCCCAAGCGGCAGCGGCCGGCGTGCCCACCAGCCTTGTCGACGTCGTGCGCTTGGCCAGCCGCGGCGGGTTGGTGGGAGACCCCCTCGACCAGGACCTGTTGGACCTGGTGCGCCACCATCTCGTGGCCGAGGCCGCGTCGGGCGAGTCGGCCCCCATTCCGACGGCCGGCCTCTGGGACTGGGCCGACGCCGCCGTCGCCGGCGAGGCGCCGCGCTTCTTCGCCATGGACCGCTGGCCGCTGCACCTGCAGACAGCGGCCACGGCGGAGCACGTGCGTGCACAGGCGGCCGTGGCGCTCGACCCCGAGGTGCTGTGGGACCCGGCCAGCGAGGACCCGGCGCCGCCGGCACTACTGTGGCTGCGCTCTGCCGACGAGCGGCCCTTCCGCTTCCGCAAGCGCCAGCCGGCCGACGCCGCCTACTGCCTGGGCGAGTCGGCGCTGCAGCGGCAGGCCGTGGTGCAGACGCTGACGCGGCAGGTGGCGGCGGCGCTAGCTTTAGAGGGCGAGGACCATCCCCTGTTCCGCGAGAAGGTGGGCGGCGGTGGTGGTGGTGGTGGTGGTGGTGGTGGTGGTGGTGGTGGCGGTGGTGGATGGCTCGGCTGGCTGGCGGCCAAGGTGCGGCGCGGGGCGGGCAGCCGCGACGCAGAACACGCAGACAACGCCAACGTCATATTCTTTGAAGAGACGCGGCTGCCAGAGGTGGCGGACATTCCTGCGAGCGTCAGCTGGGGCAAATTGAGAGAGGAAAAGGGGGGAGAGGAGGGGGAAGAGGAGGGGGGAGAGGAGGAGGGTCCAAGAGACGGTGACTTGATGGACATTGACGAGACTGACGACGCGGACGTCTTTTCAGATCTTGGTGTTTAAGTTTCTTGCCATTTTTTTGCTTATTGTTCTGCCTTCTGTCCTCTTCTGTCTTGTACATCTTCTTCACTTTGATTGTTCTGTCTCCGTCTTCTTCTGTCTTGTCTTCTTGCCTCGTTCTTGCCTTGCGCTGAAAGACACGTGATTCGCCAATTGCGCCACAGTGACATACGCCACTTTGAATCCCAACCAGCTCCTTCAACACTTCCATCCTCGACATCATGGGCTCGGCAGCGTCAAAAACGACCCGCATAGGCCCGCCACGCAGGTACCCGACGCGGGACCCGGGCGTCGCGCCGGCACAGACTACACAGCGAGTGCCAAGGCTGCGCGTCGACACGACGGAGGAAACGAAAGCGGCGCCGACAGAGGAAGGACCAGAGGAAAGACAGCCAAAGGAAGGACCGCCAGAGGAAGGCGAAGGTGAGTGTCGACGAGACTGCACGTGATCATGCCTGCCTTTCTGACAGCCAGACCTCGACTTTGCTCAGAGACTCCGCAAAATGGGCGTCGTCCAGCCCAACCCGACCTTTTCGCCGTCGTCGACGGCCGGCGTGTCTGTCGACGACGCGGCCCGCGGCCAGGATGCCGATCTGGTGCGGCAGATCCAGCAGCACCAGATACAGTACCAAACGCCGGCCGGGCGCAGGCAGGCCCCTCCGAAAAACACAACGCTGTCCGTGCTGGAGGCGCGCCGGCGCATCCAAGACCAGGCGGACGCGGCCGGGGCAGGCCAGCACCTGCGGGAGTTCCTGACGGCGGCGACGATCCGCGACATTCTGGAGCTGCGAGCGCGCGGCGTAACCGCGGCGGCCATTGAGGCGCGGCTGCGGTTGAAGCCGGGCGTCGTGGCAAGGCTGGGGCCACGGGGGTTGGTGGAGGCGCTGGGGGGGGACACGCAAAGGGAGGACACGCAAAGGGAGGACACGCAAAGGGAGGCGGAGAGACCAGAACAGCCGGCGTGAGACCGGCATGTACATGATACGACTATGTTTAGATACAGACCAAGCTCCATTCGAACTTGTCACTCCCGTCACTCCTTCACTCCGTCACTCCTTCACCCCCTCACTCCTTCGTCACCGGCTCGCCCTCCACCGCATCAATGCCCTCGCGCACCACGCGGTCCACCGCCTGCGCCGCCGGCTCGCTGCCGTCCAGCAGGTCGAGCCAGGCCGTCTGCGTGTTGTTGTGCGCCAGCAGCAGGTCCGCCACCTGCGCCACGGCCGCCCGGCTGATCGACCCGCGCGATCCGCGGGTGCGGCCCAGCTCCACGTTGGCGCCGGCGCCCTCGACGGCCTCGTCGTCCGTCAGCGTGCCGGGCCGCAGGTCGATGCCGACAAACGCCGGGTTGCGCCGCGTCGCGCGGTACAGCTCTTCGTCGGCGGCCACCTTGGCCTCGTAGTACGTCGGCAGCACCGTGTGGTTGACGTGCTCGGCCTGCGCCCAGGCGTCGTCGTCCCACCAGGCGGGGCGCTGGCGGCGGCTGGCGAGGTAGGACACCATGAGGAAGCGTGTGACGGGGGTGGAGGGGGTGGAGGAGGTGGTGGCGGCCGCCGCTCGGATCACATTGACGGCAGCGTCGCGATCGATGCGCAGCGTCTGCTGCGGCCCGCCACGGCCGCCGGCGCCGGCGCTCCAGACGACGTAGTCGGGACGCACCTGGTCGAGCAGCGCGACGGCGGCGTCGGGCGACGTGGCGAGGTCGTCGAGACTGCGCACGAGGACGTGTAGGTCGCCGGGCGAGGAAGTCGACGACGTCGTCGCCGTCGCTGTCGCTGTCGTCGCCAGACGCCGCACGGCGGCAGACTGCTCGGCGCTGCGGATGACGCTGGTGACGGTCCAGCCGCGACGCAGCAGCAGCTGCGTCAACAGCTGTGCGACCTTGCCGTGGCCGCCGAGGAGGAGGACGTGGTGAGACATGCTTTTCTCTTTGGTTGTGTTGTCTTCTGTTTTCTGTCTTGTCTTCTGTCTTGTCTTCTGTCTGTCTTCTGTCTGTCTCTGCTTGTCTCTGCTTGTCTCTGCTTGTCATCTCCTCTCCTCTTGCACTCATCACGTCATAATCGTCATGATTAGTAACGACAAATATAGTCACCATTGACCAACAAACTACCTAAATCAAGTCTATCGCTGTCCCATGCAAGCCAAACAAATACAATACATGCCACCAATGCCTACAACTCCCCCTCCTCCTGGCGCTGCCGCTGGTACCGTGCCTGTTGGCCGTACACATAAAACGCCCCGCCCTTGTAGGCCGTCGTGCGGATGCCGGGAAGATCTTGACCATGATCGTGATCCTGCTCCCCCCCATTCACCTCCACAACCGCGTCTGTCAGCGACACATCCGCATCGACAGCCAGCCGGCGCCGCCCCGAACGGCCAACAATGGCGCCGTAGAAGTAGCGACGCCCCAGCTGCCGCACGCGAGCTGCTCTCTCCTTGGCGTTCATAAGTGTGATGCTCTCGCCGCCGCCCGACAGCAGGGCCGCCGGCAGCACGTGCGAGTCGACCACAAAGTACATGGACCCGGCAATGGTGCGCGGGTCGGCCGGCAGCGCGGGCCAGCGCACGGCGACAAAGGACGCCAGCAGCACCAGCAGCATGAGCACCAACAGGGCCACCACGACGCGCGCACACACGACGGCGGCCACGCGCGTCTGCGTCACGTTGTACGGCACGTTGGCCAGCAGCACGGGCAAGAGGGCCGAGACCAGCGTCATCAGGGCGACGGCGCCGAGGTAGGCGGCCACGCCGAAGACGGCGAAGCCTCCGCGAAAGGCCAGACGCACGGCCAGCCACAGGCCCGACAGCTCGTTGGTCGGCATCGACAGCAGGATGGAGCGCTCGGGCGGCTGCGGGCGGCCCAGCGTGGCCATGACCTGGAAGGGCACGATGGCGGCGACGCTGAGGAAGACGGCCGACCAGCAAAAGGACACGGCCACGCCGAGGGCGGCCATGACAAAGCGGACGGCAAAGCTGTGGGCCACGACGAAGCCGCCGAAGCGCGTGGCCAGCGGGTTGTCGCCGGCGCGCACGGCCATGATGTGGTAGACGAGGACGAGGGCGAGCAGGGCAGCGAGGAAGACGGCAAAGGCGGCGCGGTAGCCCAGGGTGAGGGCGAGGAACGGCTGGCCCGAGGCGGCGTCGCTGTCGTCGGTCTCGCCGTGGGGGTCGTCGTGGTCGGTCTCCTGTTCATGCTCGGCCTCGTGCTCGTGCTCCTTCGACCCCTCTGCCACTGGCACAATCCCGTAGGCCTCTCCCCCCCCCGGCACCTCGTAGAAGCCAAAGGCAAACAGCCTCCCCCCCAGGGCCCGCCGCAGGCTCTTCTCCGTCGCGGTCGTGCGGCTGCGCGGCCCCGGCACCAGCGCCGGACACGCCGTCAGTGCGGCCATGCCGGCCAGGCTCCAGGGATTGGCGCGCAGCCCCGTGCGCCAGCGCCGCAGCAGCACCAGCACCAGGGCCAGCAGGCCGACCATGAGCGCCAGCAGGGCCACCAGCACCATGGCCGGGGCCACGCTGACGCCGAGGCTGGCCGCGCAGCCGCGCGTGTCGCCGATGCTGCAGGCGCCGTGCAGCTTGATGCCCAGGGCGTCCGTGGCCAGCGGCGCCAGCAGCGACGACAGCACCACCAGCGTGCCGGTCAGCAGCGGCACCGGCTCGCCCTGGCGCCACGCCGCCACCAGCGGCGCCACCACGGTGCCGTGGAAGCCGGTGAATTCCATGGTCAGCGACTCGGCCGACGACGCGCCGCCCGGCCGCGCCAGCGCGTGGAACGGCTGGTAGCGCTTGGCGTTGATGTCGAGCACCCGCAGCGGCAGCGACAGCAGCACCGCCACCACTGTCGGCAGGTACGTGGCCATAAAGTACTGCGCCGGCTCGAGGTCGTACACGACGACCGTCTTGTTGTTCTTGCCGTTTTTGTTCTTGCCATTCTTGTCCTTGTCCTTGTCCGTGTCGCTCTTGCCTGACTTGTCGCTCTTGCCCTTGTCGGCCGTCGACGCTGCCTTGGTCGGCGTCGTCACTGCCGTCGTCACGTGCGTCGTCGCCGCGTCCGTCGTCGTCCGCGTCCTGTACGAGGCCGACGGCGTGCGCACCAGCGTCGTCAGATGCCCCGACACCGACGTCACCAGCGTCGTCGGCGCCCGCGTCCGCACAAGCGTCACCAGCGAGCCGGTTGCGCCGTCAATCTCCCCGGTCCCCGCCGCGTCCACCACGGTAAAGGTCAGCGGCCCCGACGTCGTCGGCGTCGTCACCACCACAAACGTCGACGGCGTGCCGTGCACCAGCGCCACCTCCGTCAGCGTGATCGCCCGGTACGCCGCGCCCGCCAGCACCGTCTGGCCGCCCGCCAGCACCGTCGCGCTTGCCGCCGGCACTGTCGTGATGCCCAGCGTGACCACGCTGCCGCCCACGTTCTGCCGCACCGACGTCACCAGCGACGGCAGCGCCTGCGTCGTCCGCACGCCGTCCGCCCCGGTTGTCACGACGGTGTGGTACACGGCCGTGACCTCGGTGACCGCGCTGCCGCCGACCGTGCTGAGCTGCGCGAGCACGACGAACCCGGGGGTGACATGGCCTCCACTATTCGGTTTGCCCGCGACCGTGCCCTCGGCCGTGCCTGCCGCGACGGCGGCTGCCGTGCCTGCCGCTGCGACGGCCGCTGCCGTGCCCGTGGCCTCGACCGTGACCGGTACCAGCGCCGCCGCCGTCGGCGTCACCACGACGACCCTGCCTGCGGCATTCGTCGTCGCCGGCGCGCCTCTCCACAGGCGCGTGACAATCGTCTCGGCCCCGCCGCCAACCACCACCGTCTGCAGGCGGCCCGGCACGGACTGGACAATGGTCTGCGGCGGCACGACCTCGACAATGGTGTGGACCTGGCCGTTGATGACCGTGGAGAAGATGTGCGTCTGCGGCGCGCTGTCGGGAGCGTTGTCAGGAGCGTGATCGTTGTCAGGAGCGTGAGCGCTGTCTTGTGCGCTGTCTTTGTTTGCGTTGTCGTTGCCATTTTTGTCGCCATTTTTGTGACTGTCGTTGCTGCCGCTGCCGCTGCTTTTGTCGCTGCTGCTGTCGCTGCTGCTGTCGCTGCTTTTATCGCTGCTGCTGTCACTGCTCTCACTGCTCTCACTGCTCTCCTCACTACTCTCACTGCTCTCCTCACTGTCCCCCCCCTGCGTTATCGTCACTCGTCCGTACACAATATACGGATGCCCCGTCTTGGTCTCGACCGCCGTCGTCGTAAACGGCTCCGTCACCGCCGACGTCACCGTCTCAACGTTTGTCGACGCCACCAGCGTCTGCGACGGCGGCTCACTCGACGGCGGAATCACAATGAGCGTCGTGAAATTGAACTTTGACACGGACTCCCATGTCGACAACACCGTCGACACGTCTCCAGTGGCACCGTGTGTCTCTCCCGGCGCCGGCGGCTTCGTCACCGTCACAGCCTCAGTCACCGTCACCGTCGCGCTCGACATCACCACAGACGTCAAGGTCACCGACTCTGTGTTGTGTGGCTGCACCGGCAGCGTCACCAGCACGCTGGTAACGTGGGAGATCACTTGGGTCGTGTTGCGCGTGGTGAAGCCGGTCGACGTGACCGTGACCGTCTCGAGGGGTGTCGACGTGGCCACGGGTGTGTCGCTGATAACGACGATATAGTCCTCGTACTCGATGGTCTGGGCGCCGCGGTAGGCTGTGCGTAGTTTTGAGGAGGAGGAGGATGACAGAGTTGTCGAAGAGGATTTTGAGGACGAGGTTGTCGAAGAGGATTTTGAGGACGAAGTCGAAGTTGAGGATTTTGAGGACGACGAAGAGGAAGTGGAGGTGGAAGAAGTGGAAGAGGAAGAGGAAGAGGAAGAGGAAGTGGAAGAGGAAGAGGAAGAGGAGGTGGAAGAGGAAGTGGAAGTAAAAGTGGAAGAGAGAGAAGTAGTGGAAGTAGAGGTGGTGGAAGAAGAAGTGAAAGTAGAAACGGAAGAGATGGAGGTCGAAGAAGTCGACGTCGAGGCCGGCGACACTGTGGTAGAAGCCTTCGCCGGCGAGATGTCTGTCGTGGAAGTCGATGGCTCTGATTCTACCAACGGTGTCGTCGTCGACTCTGGCCGTAATCTCCCAACTCCAACTGTCGGTTCGGCGTCTGGCGTCGACGTTGGCAGTTCTGGCGTAGGTGAGTCTGGTGTCGGCGAGTGTATCGGCGTTGTCGACTGTGCTGCGTCGACCACCGCCGTGTCTGTCGTGTCCACCGCCGCCGCCGGCGCTGAAGGAGATGGAGATGGAGATGGAGATGGAGATGGAGATGGAGATGGAGCTGGAGCTGGAGCTGGAGATGGAGATGGAGATGGAGATGGAGCTGGAGACGGAGATGGAGACGGAGCTGCCTCCGTCGATACCTCTTCTGGCGTCGCCACCTCAACGGCCGGCGTCCGCGACACCACCGGCTCTGCCGCCACCGTCGGCGTGTCCCCCACAGACACACCCTCACTCTCGCTCAACGCGTCTCGTCGCAGCACCGCAAAGCCGCCAAATTCGCGTCTCGTCAGGCTCACGCTGGCCGAGCTCTGCGAGTTGGGCATCGCCAGGTGCGCGTAGACAATCACGGCAATGGCGCCGAGCATGAGCACCAGCTGCGTCGCCAGAAAGGGCCATCGCAGCGCCGTCGGCTTGTAGTTGCTGTTGGGCACGAGCACGAGATCGTTGCTGCGCTGCTTGTCGACGGTGAGCGTCGACACGGCGTCGGCGTCGCGGCGGTCTTTTGCCTGGTAGTCTGCGTCTGGCGTTTCTCGTGCTCCTTGTTCTTGTGTGTATGGTGCATATGGTGCATATGATGCATGTGGTGCATATGGTGCGTATTCTGCTGCTGCACCGTGCCTGCTGAGCTCGCCGTCGTCATGGTCCAGATCGTCGACGGCCTGCGGGTTGTACTGGTAGTTGTAGTCCGGCGAGGGCGCCCATCCCGGTCGTGGGTTGTACATTGCGGTGTTGCTACTGTCTGTGAAGCATGTCTAGACGCTGGGAAGAGACGAGAGACTGACGGAAAATGAGGTGGAAGAAGGGCAGACACGTTTTAATCAGTCGCCAGCCCGCCACCACACGCACCACAGCCACAAGACAAGGCCTAAATACGGCGTACTCCGTTGCGGTTCAGCGTACTCTCTGCGGCATAGCGTCCTCGTCTGGTCCAGCGTTTGTGTCTCGGCCTGAGGGGGGGGCTTGGCTGCTTTGTTGTCCCTCGCAACATGCCTCTCTCCTTGGCAAGGCCGTTTGCATTCTAGCCCTTCGGGCATCTTTGCGTCTCATTGCCTGCAGCCCTAGCAGTGGACCTGCTGCTCACAAAGTATTGGCTTGGCACCGAGGGCTGGCACCAGATGAGACAGGCTGCCTGCGCCGCCTGAGGGCGAGACGTTAGATGAGCATGCGCCCAAAGCCCTTCCCGCAGCAAGTCAGCACGTCTGTCCAATGAGCGGTCCAACTTGGTCCGAAAAGTAGATGGCCAGCCACCCCCCTGTTCGGACTTTGGAGAATTTGGAGTGCGGCTGAACTTTTGAAGAGGGGACAGACCAAGCGGAAAGGGCCAAAGAAGGACAAAAAAAGAATGAGAAACACAAGCCAAAAAAAGAAAAAGCGTGCTCTAGGAGAAGCATAATACGGAGTATGAGACCCAGCCACCACTGGAAAGGCAGGGATCGCCGATTCCGTTGCGATCGCATGCACAGCCGTCACGTATATCGTGTCGTCTTCGATGTGGTTACAGCTGAGGGTTAGGCGTGACTTGGCACGTGACCTGGACGTTGCTTATATCAGGCTCACTTCAGGTGACTTCACCACATCACATCCGCCCAGCTTTGCTTTCTCGCCAGCTTTTGCATAGCGACTACTCTCTTTTAACCGGTTATTGTTTTATTGACTTTGACAGTTGTTTCAGCCCGTTGTTTTGCACTGCCATCCACGACCCTGCCCAGCATCTTTCTCGCTGCGACAATTTAGCTAGTCTTTCTCTTATTTTTACCTCTCTCTAGACTCTTTATCCGAGTGGAAACATTCATAATCTCCCATTGTTTATATACACGTATTAACACTCTTCAAAGGGGCCTCGAACCACTCGAGGCTAAACACACCTTTGTGATCCGGAACACATCAGTTCACCCTCAAGGTAGCACCGGCGTCAACTGCCGTTGTGTCACGCCTGTGTCCTGGCCATCTTGGCCATCTCTGCCTAGTGGCAGACCCAAGAACCCAGAGCTTGACTTTCCTCTGGTGGTATCGTGTCGCCTCTTCAGGTATTCCTTGAGTCGTGTCTGGTCTATCAGTCTCTGCCGTGGGACCCCTCACACCGACAGAAACGCGGCCAGCCGCGCATCCTCCGGCGCGCTCTTCGCGTCGTCTTCCAGCTCGCCTGTCGAGAATAGCTCAAAGTGCACACGATGCCGGTCCACGCCCAGGTCCACCAGCTGCGAGGCCATGCTCAGCATGAACGCCTCGGGGCCGCACACAAAGTACTCTGTGCTGCCGTTGCCGAGGTGCAGCAGGTCACTCGCCTCTGTCCCTTTCAACCTCTGCAGGTCCACGCGCCCGCAAAACTCTAGCGCTGCCGCTGTCGACGCTGCCGCTGTCGACGCTGCTAGCTTCTTGCCTTGCTCGGCCGCCACGCCGGCCTTGTCCGAGTAGAAAAAGGCCGTGCGCAGCCACTCTTGGCCACCACTGCCACCGTGCTCCTTCTGCTGCAGCGACCGCAGCGCGTCGCTAAACACCACAGGCGCCGTCCGCGAGCCATGCACGTAGGTGACGGGGCGGCCGTTCTTCTGCCGGGCCGACGAGTCCGCCACGCTCTCCAGCATCGCCATCATCGGCGTGGCGCCGATGCCGGCGGAGATGAGTACAAGCGGCGCGTCGTTGCTGCTCTTCTCCGTGTCGAGCACAAACTCACCCGCCGGGTGCGAGACCTCGACCGTGTCGCCGACCTCGACGCGATCGATCAGCGCGTTGGACACAAGGCCGGGGTTGAAGTGCGAGGCGCCCTCGTCGCGCTTGACACTGATGCGGTAGTACCTGGGGTCAGCAGAGTCGGCCGGCTGGCTGGCCACGCTGCTCAGCGAGTACTGCCGTGCCTGGTAGTAGTACTTGCGGGCCAGCTGCTCGGCCACGGTCGGGGGGGAACTGGTGTTCGTCTCGGCGGCTGGCTCGTCCTCGGGAAGCAGCAAGCGCACGGAGATGTACTGGCCGGGGGTGAAGGGGGGCAAGGTGGCCGATTTGCTGGCGGTATCGACAGACGAGCTCGCGCCGTTGCTGTTGTCTGCCCCGTCATCCTCTACCGGCACCAGATAAAAGGAAACGACGTCCTTGGTCTCGGCCACCTTCCGGTCGACACGCAGGCGGCGCCAAGAGCGCCAGGTTGGGCCGAAGCTGCGGTACAAATCCTCCTCGCGGCCAATCATTGTGCGCGCCAGCATGGTGTAGGCATCAGTCCAGGCCCCTTGGATGTCGGGGGTCACGGCATCGCCGAGGACGGCACCGATAGCAGCGATCAGGTAGTCGCCGACAATGGCATACTGCTCGGGCTGGACACCGAGGGAGCAGTGTTTTTGGCAGACGTGCTCGATGCGGGGGGTCAGCGACCCGGTGTTGGCAATGTTGGCGGCAAAGACGACGAGGAGCGAGGTCAGGGCGCGGGGCTGGCGGCCGTTGGCCTGGTTGACGGTGTTGAAAATGTTCTTTAGCTCCGGATTCTCCCGCAGCAGAGTGGAGTAGAACACGGAGGAGATCTTCTCGCCATGTTCTTGCAGGGCCGGTATCGTGGCCTTGATGAGCTCCAATTGCTTCTTTGTGAGAGACATGGCGGTCGGGGACGAGTGAGGAGAGAAGAAGGACGACAGGTGTAAGCGGATAGAACAGGAACAAGGCAAAGCTGTTGTAACAGGAAAGCTTCTTGATTGCGCTTGTCCTTGCCGTTGTATATATCCTACATCCTACTCGTGGAGACGGCGCGTGTTTGAGAGGACTCGTTTTGCTCCGCGGACATGTGCTTGTCCCGCGGAGTTGTGCGCCGCGGACATACAAATTCTTCATCTAGATATCGTAGCGTGCCGCCGTTGGCTGTCGCCAAACGCACGACCTTTCTCGCGTCGTATGATTTGTATCCGCAAACAAATGAGCACGGAGTATTGGTTCGGATGAGAACGGGAAGAAGACGTTCTTTTTTCTCCAAAGTTGTGGTGCGATGAAAGACCGTCGCGACGTTTGATGGTGAGGAAACTGACCTGTCTCCCAACAGTACCGAGCAGCTGGCTAGGAACCGCAATCGAGCTTGAATCTTGGCCCCTGTCGTTTGACGGCTGGGTGCTGGCGAGCATCGAGAGAGTCTGGAGCCTCAGGAAGGGACTCGTCGGATTCCATTTTTCAGCGAGCCAATCGTACAATTACCGACAGGAGATGTCGAAGACGTTGGGATCTCTGCCCACGCCCATTGTGAAGAGAAGAGAAAAAGAAGAATAAGGAAATTCCCACAAACAATGACTCAGCCTTATGCTTCTTCTGCTTTCGGAACTGATCGGCAGCTTCCCCTTCTCCCGGACCATAGCCGCGACGGCTCCGAAGTGGGAGCCGCATTCTGTCCAGGCGTCGCTGAGAGTAAGCATAGCTGTGGTCACACTCGAGGCTGCTTCGGGGCAGTTGTCTCAAGAGTGCTTCCGGCTCCGCCAGGACGTCCTTGCCTGCATCCCGCTTCTTGCTGCGGCTGATGCAAGACCCCCAGCATCACCACTCCATGGGGAGGCCTCACAGCCAGCGGGAGGGTGTCGATGGCAGCGATTGGCTGAGCCGACAGACGCACAAGAGCGGCGGCGAAGGCTGGGATGCCATAGCCCAATCGTTTCGGAGCTTCTCCCCTCATCCAGGCCGAGAAAGGGATGTGCTGACGAGCTGTGACACTGGCATCCAAGGCGCCTGCCACTCACGTCTCGACTTCATTTTCCAGACTGCCGCGATTGTCGGTGTACACAGTAGCAGTGCAGCAGACTCAGTGCAGTTTCTGTCTTGACTGTATTCGAGTGGCGCCCAGAGTGGTAGCTGAAGCCTGTGATGCACACACCTGCAGTTGGTAGTTCCTTCTCCTCCCCCCACAGCGGGCGGCGGCATGCTTTGGCTGCTCCCCCGAGCCGCGTCGTGCACTGACTGCTCCGCCGTCCTCGAGAGTAGTCTCTGCGGCCTGCATAAGCGGGACGGAGTAGTGGTCTCTTCCTCTTCCTCGGGGGTGACTTGGGAGAGCTTCCGTCGTGTTGGCGTCGTCCGGCTTGCCCGAAGCAGCAATCCGCTAGCCAAGACGCTCTCTTTACCCCATATTTTGAGGAGAACCGCCATCGGTGAGCTTCAAGGCTCGCGATTAAAGGACCCATCCTCGATGCAGATACCCTTGGGTTTTTTCTTCTTCCGTCTCGATAGCTGCTAGTTGTCCGCTCAGCCACGAATCGTGAGCAGAGGCCGATCGTGACTGTCAGCACTTGTATTGGTTTTTGCTGCACATCGAATGTCTTCCGCACGTCGCGTGCTCTTCGGATCGGCTTCTCACTGCTGGACGTCTGCCATTGTTCTTTGACTGAGCTCGTGAAGGCTGAGGTCCGCAGGTCTGCCGATCAGAGACCAAGACGCCGGACTCTTGACACGAGCATAAAGCCAAAGCTCCGGCATGGAGTGAGGGAGACAAAGGAGAACAGACTAGGAGAGTCAATCCCCTCCAATAAGTCGCCGCTGTTCCAGAGCGGGGGACAACGGGAGGCAGTCACCAGCCCGTCATGCCTTCCTGCAGTCACCCTCCGTTTTCGCCGGAATCGATTCAGCTGCTCGTTCTTTCCCTTTACGGAAATAGTTGTCTTTTACGGGGTAGGCGCTTAACGGTCACTCCTTCTGTGCATGATAATAGCTCTTTTCAGCTACCCTCTTCACCTTTCCGCTCTGCACTCTCCATATATCACGTGGTACTCACTTCTCCCTCATCTCTTCCCTCTTCTCCCTTCTCTCTCCTCCCTCCCTCTCTTCTCTCATCTCTTTTCTTCCTTCTCGCTCTCCTTTCTGTTCTCACTCTCCTCTTTCTTCTTACTCTCCTCTTTCTTCTCACTCTCCTCTCTCTACTGTCTACACCACTTAATCCGAAGACAGATCACCTCTTCGTCAGACGCTTCCCTCCGAAGAATAGGCTTAGTTATTGTCTCTCGATCTTACCTTCTCACGAACGTTCTTTCCTTCTCCCGAACGTTCCTTCTCCCGAACGTTCTTTCCTTCTCCTCAAACGCTCTCTTCTCCTCAAAGCTCTCTTCTTCCCAAACGTTCTCTTCTTCTCGTAAAATATTCTCTACCTCTCTAAACGGCCTCAGACACTATGGCTACTGTCGCCGCCGCGTCGACACCCGCGATCTCAGTGGCGCGGCCCAAGACGCTGCTGCCTGAATTCAGCCTCCAGGGCAAGGTGGTGGTGGTGACGGGTGGCGCCCGGGGACTGGGGCTCGTGCAAGCGGAGGCACTCCTCGAGGCTGGGGCTACAGGTAGGTGTCCTCTCTCTCTCTCTCTCTCTCCCCCTCTCTTGTATCTTCCTCTAACGACAAGTGCACGCATTGGACCGGCTGCCGGAGCCGTCGGCCGACTTTGGACGCATTGCGGAGAGGGCGCGGACGGAGCTGGGCACGGAGCTGACGTACCACCGGGTGGACGTGCGCGAAGAGGCAACACTGCACGAGCTGGTGCGGACGCTGGCGGAGCGGCACGGGCGGCTGGACGGGCTGGTGGCGGCGGCGGGCATCCAGCAGGAGACACCGGCGCTCGAGTACACGGGCGCGGACATGGACCGCATGCTGGGCGTCAACGTGACGGGCGTGTTCCTGGCGGCGCAGGCGGTGGCGCGGCAGATGGTGCGGCTGGGCCAGAGCGGCGGCAGCATTGTGCTGATTGCCAGCATGAGCGGCAGCGTGGCCAACCGCGGGCTCATCTGCCCGGCGTACAACGCCAGCAAGGCGGCTGTGGTGCAGCTGGCGCGCAACCTGGCGGCGGAGTGGGGCACGTACGGCATCCGCGTCAACACCATTTCGCCGGGCTACATTGTCACGGCCATGACGGAGGCGCTCTTTGACAAGTACCCCGAGCGTCGGGCGGACTGGGCCAACGGCAACATGCTGGGCCGGCTCAGCACGCCGAACGAGTACCGCGGGGCGGCCGTCTTCTTGCTGAGCGACGCCAGCAGCTTCATGACGGGCAGCGACCTGCGCATTGACGGCGGCCACACAGCGTGGTGAAGTGGAAGAAGAAGAGTGGGAGGCACGGAAAAGTGGTAGTGACGATATGCTAATGCGTGTAATTTGATACTGCATTGAACGTTTTACTCGGAGGTATCGTCATCGTCTTCCTCGTCTTCGTCGTCCTCGTCTTCCTCATCATAGTCCTCCCCCTCTTCCTCATCCTCCTCCTCGTCCTCATCCTCCTCCTCCTCCCCCTCCTCCCCCTCCTCCTCTACCTTCTTGTCCAACCGCCGCTGCTGCTCCAGTCGCCGCGTCTCCTCCAGCACGCGCTGCCGCTCTGCGCTGGCCTTGCGCTGTGCCACCACAAAGGCGCCGACCGGCGTCTTCTCCCATGCGTAGTCCTTGAGGAACGCGTCCACGGCGGCGCGGTCCCGCGGCGCAAAGGTCACGTGCGCCCGCTGGCCCTCGATAAAGGCGGCATTGGTTTCGAGCTTCTGCACGACCAGGGCCAGGCCGCCGACCAGCTTGGCGTTGCTGCCGCCACCGCCGCCACTCTTGCTCTTGCTCGTGCCCTTGTGGCCGCCGCGCCGGCGCGCCTCCTTGAGCCAGCGCTTGAGCATGATGATGACGGGTAGTGCCAGCTCCGGAAAGGCAATGCTCGTGGACCACAGCGCAAAGAACTCGGCCAGCAGCTCGACGACCTGCTCGCCGACGGCGGCCTGGTAGCCAGGCGTGCGCAGCTGCGCCTTGGGCGCCTTGTAGGCGACGGAAAAGTCGAGGGCAAAGTCGAGGGGCTTGTTGTTGTTGGATGCCGAGGTGGCCGTGCTGGCGCGCGGCGCGCGCTTCATGTCGGCCGACTGCAGCACCTCGAGCAGCACGGGCGCCAGCGGGATGTAGGTGCCGGTGCTGCGCGACAGCCGCAGCAGCGCGCGCACCAGGTGGAAGCGCAGCGGGAAGTAGGCGGCGGTGGGGATCAGGCGCACGGCGCCGAGGGTGACCTGGACGAGGGGGTAGACGAGCAGCCGCAGGTTGTTTTGACCCTGGCTCTGGCTCTGGCTCGGGTCCGCGCCGGCATTGGCCGACAGCACCACGGACCAGAAGTCTAGCGAGTGCACAAACTGCCAGTTGTAGACGGCGCGGAAGGCCTGGTTCTGGTTGTGCACGATGCTGTTGCGCAGGTGGATGGCCAGCTGGCGAATGGCGGCAAAGGCGGTGGTGTAGCCGGTGGCGGCGGCCTCCAGGCCCCACAGCTCGGCGGCCGAGTTCTTCATCAGGTGGATGCCGGGCAGCGTGGTCGTGTTGGTGGTGCGGCTGCCCTGCACGAGGCCCTGGTAGACGGCCTTGAGCGTGGCCTCGCGCACGCCGCGGTCGCCGATGACGACGATCGTGCGCAGAACCAGAAAGGCCGTCAGGCGCGTGGCCTCGCTGCTGCCTGCCGGCTGTGCCCAGGCGCCGACCACGGTGCGCACCAGCTGCTTGAGCACCTTGCGGAAGGACAGCAGGTACGGCAGCAGCGGCGTCAGCGCTGCCAGCGTGCGGCGGCGCGTGGCATCGTCGGACAGCGTCGTCGTTAGCAGGTGCAGCACCGACGTGGCAAAGCTGCGGACCAGCGGCGCCAGCGCCTTGAATTTTTTGCTCTCCGTCGCCACGTACACGCGGTGCGACACGGCCGCCTGCTTGCTGGGCACGTGGTGCTCCAGCACGCGCGGGATGTGCTCCAGCGCCGCCACCACAATGTCGTGGAACACGTCGGGGTTCTTGATGGCATAGCGCTGCGACAGGCCGCTGGATGGAACGCCGGCTGCCTCGTCGCCCTCCTCGTTGAGGTGGGCCGCGCACCGGAAGGCCAGCACGGTCTGGCGCGCCGCCCGCAGCGAGAATGTCTCGGCCATGGATGCGGACCACTTGGCCACCATCTCGCGCGTGAGCTCGTTGTCGACCGTGGCCGGCGTCCGCTTCTTCGGCTTTGTCTGCTTTGTCTCTCCGTCCTCTTCCCCATCGAGCATTGCCACGTCGGCGTCCTCGTCAAATTCGAGCGCCTCGGGGTCGTTCTCCTTGAGGAACTGGTAGAACTCGGGGTCCTTCTCGGCCAGGGCGTCCATGGCCTCCTTGCTCATGCCGAGGCCCAAGTCGTCACCACCGTCGTCGTCGTCGTCGTCGCTGGCCGCCACGGGGTCATACTCCATGCCACCATCTGAGTCGTCTTCGTCCTCACCCTCATCGTCGCTGGCCTTTCCCTTGCGCTTCCGCTTGCCCAGACGTGCGTTTCCATCCGCTGTCTTTTCAGTCGTCTCCTTGTCGTCCAGAATCTGGAAGCCGCCCTGGAAGAAGTCGTCGACGCTCATCTCGCTGACCTTGGCACCGGCCCGCTTCGGCCGCGCAACATCGGTCTTGTGGGCGTCGCCGTTGGCATGGCCGTTGGCATTGCCGTTGGCATTGCCGTTGGCATTTCCATTGGCCGCCGCGCCTCTGCCGTACCACTCGTCGTCCTGGCTGCGCTTTGTCTGCTTCTTGGCCTTGACTTGGGCGCGCTGCTTGATTTTGGCCGAGGCCTTGCGCTGGTCAAGAACGCCTTTGAGATGTTTCTTCTCAAACTTTTTGGTCGCCTTGAGGTTTTTCTTTGGGGGCGCCATAATGAGAGGAAGGTGAGGAGGGGTGAGTAGGGAGAGGTGGAGGAAGAGGGTGGAGGGAAGAGGGTGGAAGGAAAGAGGGAAGGAGTGATGGGGATGGAAGAAAAAGACCAAAAAAAAGTTTAGCAAAATCTTATCTTATCGCAAAGGCGGTAAAGGCGGTGAGCATTCTGCCAGTGGGGCAAGCATCACCAACTTCCCTCTCCGGCAGCCGCCTCTCTTTCTCTGCCAAACACACCCGACGATGCCCCGGCAGTCATACGCCCCGCTGCCGCCCAGCTATGTCCCCAACACGGCGCTGTCGGCCACGATCAGCCTCGATGAAGAGGTCAAGCTGAGCGAGACGCGCGCCGAGCGCGATCTGCAGGAGTCACTGGCCGAGATTTTTAGCATCATCGTGACCATTGATGAGCTGGAAAAGGCCTTTCTCAAGGACGCCATCTCCGAGGCCGACTACACGGAGATCTGCGAGCGCGCGCTCAAGCAGTATGCGTCGCTGCTCAAAGACGACGGCGTGGCCACGGCCTTTGGCAGTCTCGAGGAGTTCAAGCGCGAGTGGGAGGTAAGCGAGTGGCGAGAGATGAAATGCAGATGCAAGAGACGATGCTGATGCTGACTGTATAGCTGGAGGTGCCGCGAGCGACGAGCCGGATCCGCGTAGGTGTGCCGTCGACCCTGCTGGCGGGCGGCGGCAGCCACGGCGGCGATCTGACACCTGGTGGTGACGGAGGGGGTGGTGGAGGGGGAGGCGGAGGAGGGGGCAGCTCCGGAACACACGGCCCACACGGGTCACACGGCCCACACGGGTCACACGGCCCTAGCGGCGCACTCATCCTGGAGGCAACGCAGGACTTCATCACGTTCCTGGACGCGCTGCGGCTGGGCCTGCTGGCCAAGGACCAGCTGCATCCGCTGCTGACGGACGTGATCCACGCCGTCAACAAGGTGACGGACCGCGACTTTGACAGCCGCGGCAAGATTGTGCAGTGGCTCATCACGCTCAACCAGATGAAGGCCGCCGACGTGCTGGATGAGGGCCAGGCGCGCGAGCTCGAGCTCGACATTAACTCGGCCTACCAGGGCTTTAAGAGTACGCTAAGCTAGAGGCAGGAGGAGGAGGAGGAGGAGGCAGGAGGCAGAAGTCAGAAGACAGAAGGCGCGAGGAAGCGCATATAGTCTAAACTAGAAATGTCCAGAAACTCGGATACACAAACTCCTCCTCAAAAATGCGCCGCACCTGCTCCAGCACAAACCGCTCCACCTTGCCCACGTTCTTGAGGCTCTGCTTGCCGCCCTCGCGCTGTCCGATCTCGCTCTCTACCCGCACCTCCTGCAGCAGGCCGCCCATTCTGGTGGTTTTTGGTGGTTTTGGTGGGTTTGGCGGTTTGGCTGTCTTGCTTTTTGGCGTCGCCTTGGCTGTCCTGGCCGCCTTGGGCGTCTGCTGACGCGCGGCCGTTGCCGCTGTCGTTGTTGCCGTCGTTGTCGTCGCCGTTGTCGCCGCCGTCGTCGTCGTCGCCGCCGCCGCCGCCGCCGTCCGCCGTCGCGGCGTCTCGGGGAAATACCCGTCGTCTCGCTCGACATCCTCGTCCGCATCCTCATCTCCATCCTCCTCCGCCCCTTCGCCCCTTTCCTCCCCTTCCCCCACCCCCCGCTCCTCCTCCTCCTCGCCTTCTTCCTCGTCGCCGACCGCCGCCAGTGCATCCTCCGGACTCAGAAAGCAAAAGTGCAGCCGCTTGCGGATCTTGGCCAGCACGCCCACGCCGTCAAACGTCAGCCCCGTGATGCTCAGTCGCACCGGGATGCCCACAAAGCTGGGCATCGGGTAGTCCAGCAGAATGTCGGCCGTCAGCAGCAGCTTGACGTCGCCCGCGTACCGGATCCGGAACACCGCCTGCATGTCTTCCGCGCGAGGCTCCCGCCGGCGTCCGTTTCGGTCTGCTGCGTCTGCGTCTGCGTTTGCCTGCGCCGTGGCGGCGCCGGCTGGTCCGCCCGCCTGTCCCAGCAGCAGCGTCCGGTCCATGTCCTCGTCCACCGTCGACGACATCGGTCCCAGCTGGCCCTCCCGCGTGGACGGCCGCGACGCGCTGCTGCTGCCGCCGCCGCCTCCTCCACCGCCGCCGCCGGCCGACGTCGGCGCCAGCGTCGACACGCTGTGCTTTTCGCGCAGGCCTGGGGCTAGTCGTCGTGGCGGCGATGCGTTGGTTTTGGGGGCGCCTCCGCCGCCGCTTCCGCCGCCGCTTCCCGGTACACGCCGCAGGCTGTCGCGGTAGTCGCCGGCCGACAGCGAGCTGCCGTGCGATGGATGCCGGCTGTGGCTGGGCGAGGGCGGCTCGTTGTCGTACTCGTACTCGTCCTCGTCCTCGTCGTCGTAGTCGTGCCTGTACGCGTAGAGGCCGTTCCTCCCCCGATGCACTCCTGCCATGGCCGCCAGCGGCGTCTGCGTGCCGGACCACGGCCCTGCCGGCGCCAGGTGGCTGTGGAAGTGGTGCAGCAGGTTGGCCGTGCCGCCCGGGACGCCGGCGGCGTGTGTCGCGGCGGGCGTGCCCAGGCCGGTGACTGTCCGCAGCGAGCTGCCGCTCAGGCCGTGTCGATGGTGGAGGTGGGGGTGGGGGTGGTGGTGTGGCTGCGGCTGCCTTCCTCCGGGGTGGCCTGCCCGGAAACCGTCCTCGTCATCGTCGTCATACCCCTCCTCCTCCTCGTAGTCGTCGCCCTCTTCCTCGTAAAAGTCCGGCAGCGGGTCGGTGATGTCCTTGAGCTCGAGTTCTGGCCCGATGGAGCCAAACTCAAAGTCGTGCACGGCCACCGACTTGATGAAGCGCGGCAGCGGCACCGTCTGGAACTTGCTGTGGATGAAGTCGCGGATGCGGTGCGCCAGCTCCTGGCCGTCGGGGCCCGTCGTCAGCGCCTCCCAGTTGAGATCGATAGACATGGTGATGGTGAGTTGAGGTTGACGAGACCCACTTTTTCGAAATGGTTACTTAAGCTTTTGCTTCAGATCGTCGAGGAACGTTGATCAAAAACGAATCATCATTATCGTGATATGCACTGTTATATCCCACTTCTTCATCTTGTTCCCGTTCCAAGTCCCCCGTCCTCCCTCCTCCCCCCTCCTCCTCCTCCCCTCCTCCTCCTCCCCTCCTCCTCCCCCTCCTCCCCCTCCCCCTCCTCCTCGTCGTCCTCCCCCTCCTCCTACTCCCCCTCCTCTTCAAAATGCGCTCGCGCCAGTGCCGGGTGCGAGTAGGCCATCCCCCCAAACAGGTGCCAGCAGTTGGGCGCGTGCAGAATGTACCGGTCCATGGCCTCGCGGAAACGCGACTTGTACTCCTTGGGGCTCGTGACCGTCGGCCGGTTGCGGCCGCCGCCAGCAAAGCCGCGGTCCTTGATCCAGCTCTCGAGCTTCTTGTCCCACGTGTACGTGCGGATGCAGTCGATGATGCCGACCACCAGCTCCTTGCGCGACTCGTCCACCGCCACCATCAGCGAGTAGTCCATGACGTTCTGCCGCGCCAGAAACAGCGTGTCGTTCCACACCGACGCCCACAGCAGCTTCTTGGCGTGCTCGCGCGCAAACAGCGGCGACTCGTAGATGTACTCGACCATGTTCTCGTCCAGCAGCACCTCGTTCTGCTCGCCCGTCGACTGGATCTTGCGGTTGCGCATCGAGCCCTTGAGGTCGAACTTGCGCGTCTCCTGCCGGTCGTAGAACAGGTTCTCCATAATCAGCAGGTCCAGCTTGATTTCCGTGCCCGTCGCCGCGTTCTTGACAATCACCTGGAAGAAGCCGAGCATCTTGGCAATCACCGACGGCAGGTCGTGAAACAGTGCTTCCGCCACGATCCGGAAGTACGACGGCGCGAAGCGCAGAAACGCGGCTGTCTCCACGGGAGAGAGGGACTGTTGGTCAGCTTAGAACGAACAGGCAGTTAGGCAGAACAGGCAGGCACCAACCAACGCACCTTCATCACCAGCCGGTCGTCCAGCGTCTTGAGAAACACCGATTTCGTCTTGCCGCCCTTTGAGTCCCACTTGAGGCACCGCGACAGCGACTCTACCAGCCGGTCCGCCACGCCGCATTTGCGCCGCAGCGCGTCAAACTGCTCCGCATAGAAGATCTTGCACATCATCCGCGCTGATCCCTCCGTGAACTGGTACTTGAGGTGCGTCCCCATCGGCCGCAGCAAGCTGCGCTCCAGCTCTTCTTCGTCTGGTCCGTCCCGGTCCACCGACGCGCCGGCCGTTGTCTCGCCGTTGGCGTGGCCGGTCCGCGTCTCCATGTCTGGCGCAGTCGGCCAAAGTCGCGGCCCCTCTTTGGTGTCGAGGCGAGTTCCAGCGTCGTCACTGCCCTGTCCGCCGGGTGTTTCTCTTGCCGACTCGGCTGCTTGCTGAGGTACCGTGTTTGCCACTGCTTGAAAGCCCTCCTCGTCCACCTCCACCTCGTCCTCCTCCACCTCGTCCACCTCGTCCTCCGTCATCTCCCTCGCTGCCGCTTCCATGTCATCCTCCGCCGTCCTCGCTGACGCTTCCATGCCATCGTCTGTCCCGGCTTCTCCTTGGCCGCTTTTACCCTCGTCGTTGTCACCGTCGTCGTTGTCGCTGCTGTCGCTGCCGTCACCACCGCCACCGCCACCACCTCCACCGCCACCTCCACCACCCTGCTGCCGCTGCAACCCCCGCCCCTGCCGCCGAATGTCCTCGAGCTTGGCAATGTAGTCCTCCGAACTCAGCGCAAACGCAATCAGCGAGCTCGGCTCGTCCTCGCGCACAATCACGTCCGAGTCGATAAAGATATGGTCCGTCGGCCGCAGCGGGTAGTCCAGCGCCGGCCAGCCGCTGGCCGACCGCTCTGCCCAGAAATTGCTCAGCATCTTCATCAGGTTCGACTTCTTGTCCTGCTGCAGCTCCGTCGCCAGCACCGTCCCGCTCGGCTCCAGATGCTCCGCAATCGTCTCCACGTCCGGCAAGATGTCCTCCAGCGACTGGTCCGCATAGCTGCCACCCTCTTCGTCGTCCGACCCGGCCGCGCTCTTGTCCTTGTGGTCTTCCTGCTCGTCCTGCTCGTGGTGGTCGTCGTCTGTCGTCTGCGACGCCGGCTCTTGGCTGCTCAGCTCAGCGCCCTCCGTCGCGGTGACCGTCTCTCTGCTTTCGCCGGCCAATTCTTGCCCGCTGGGACGACCGCCGCCGGCTGTCTCTCCGCCTCCCCCTCCTCCGCCCCTGCCCACATCCGTCAGAACACCGCCTGCTTGGGACCCTGGACCGACAACGCCGCCGCCATCGCCAGCAACCGCCCATGCTGCCCCCACCACCCCCACCACCCCCGCCGTCGCGGACGTTACCGTCCCGCTGGACATGGAGACGACCGTCTGCGATGCAAACAGGTGCTCGTCGTCCGTCGGCCCCGGCTCCTGCACGGCCTGGTCGACACTGTCGTAGACCTCGACGGTGGCGCGCGCCGACGACTTGGGGAAGTAGGACGCGCGCGGCGGGTACTGCTGCATCTTGGCCGCCTGCTGCCGGCGCTCGCGGTTGCGCTCCTTTTCAAACTCGCGGCTCAGCCGCTCAAAGTGCTGCGTCAGGCTCGTAACCTTTTTCTTCTGCACAAAGCGCGGGATCGCCGACTGCCCTGGCTTGCGATGCCCCTTGAGCACGCTGAGCCCGATGCGGTCTGCAAACTTCTTTTCCGTCCTGCCCGGCTGGTCCACCACAATCTTGGCCATTTCGGTACCGCCGACGGCGCCACCACCACCGCCACCACCGCCACCGCCAACACCGACAGGACCGCCCTGCTTCAGACTGCCGCGCGGGAGTGCATTTGCTGGCTGTGTGATCGATCGCACCATCGGTGGTGACACGGCCAGGCCGGCCTTTCGGAAGGAGCCGCGCTGCTGCTGCGACGACGACGCAGACACTGTGCTCTCGCCCATGCCGGCAAGTGCCTGCGTCGCCTCGCTGATCTCTGCCGACTGTGCCTTGAACTCGCGGCGCAGCTGCTCCACCTTCTCCGTCAGAGACGGCTGCACCACAACCGGCGGAGGCGCGCCTGTCCGGCTCGACCGCAGGCGGCTCGGCGACCGCTCGGCAGCGGCAGACGAAGGCGGTGGTACGATGAGCGGACCGGCCGACGGACTGGTCAACGGCGGACCCAGTGCTGACTCGGGGTGCAGTCCGTCGTCGTCCTCCTCAATGTTCTCATTGTTGCTGCTTGGCAGTAGGTCCAGTGCATTTTCTGCGTCAGCTGCCACGTGTGGCGGCGAGACCGGCGTGGCCAGGTCTAGCGACGCCAGGCGGTCGGCTGGAGACCCCAGTGGCGGCTTGACGTCGGTCGCCGGCAAAGATGCATCAGCGGCCTCTTCGTCGACGGACGGCTGCGACGTCGGCGCGGCCGACTTGTGGTCGGCATCGGTAAACGAGGTTTGCGTGGTCGGCGTTGCCGACGCCGTCGTCGTCGTCGTCTTGGTGGCGTCGCTGTCGGAGCGTGCGGTGGTCGTGCTGGTGGCGGCCGTGGCGCTGGCCGTCGACGACGACGACGCCTCTTTCGACTCGTCGGTAAACATCTTCCTCAGCTGGATGACGGTCAGCTGCCGCACGTCCTTGTCCGACAGGTAGTCGGCCTCGAACTTGGCAAAGGCCACGTCCCACTCGGCAATCTTCTCGGCCATGGTGCGCACCGTGGCGTTGAGCGGGATGATCTCGTAGTGCTTGGACTGCATGTAGGCGCGCTCCAGCCCCCGCAGCACCTGCTGGTGCTCCTCGCTGGCCTTCTTGGCCAGCCGCTCCACCTCGGCGCGGCAGTCCTTCTCCTTGTCGGGCAGCACGCTGTCGATGCGGATGCTCTTGATGCGCGTCTTGACCGACGTGATGAAACGCACCCAGCGCTCCTGCGTGCGCGCAAAGATCTCGTTCTTGAGCCGCAGGTCGTGGTCGACTTTCCACGTGATGCGCGCCCGCGGCACCACCAGCTCCAGCAGGTCGATCGGGTCGTAGTGGATGCGCACCGACACCCCGCGGTAGTGGAAGTAGCGGATATGGTCGTGCTGGCAGTCGTGCGTGCAGCCCGTGCCGTCCGCCAGCCGCAGGCCGCGGCCCCAGAACAGCAGCTCCAGGTACTTGCCAAACGAGTACTTCCACGCGCTCGGCGACAGGCGCCGCACCGCCAGATCCCGCTTGCACACCTTGCAGTAGCTCCACAGGTGGATGGCATCCTCGTCGTCGTTGTTGTCACTACCGTTGCCAAGCTGCAGCGGCTCACCACCCTCGCCTTCGGCAGACGGCGACGGCGACGGCGACGGCAGCTTCGCGCCGGGCTCGACGAAAAAGGTCACGCGAGCCTCGCCGTGCACGTACGTGCGGTGGTGCTGCCACATGGACCGGTCGCAGCCGTTGGCGCGGCAGATCTCGTCGGCGCCGTCGCACAGGTCCTGGACGTACTGGCCGAGCGTGCAGTCGGCGTCCATGGGCCCGGCCGGGTCCGGCAGCTCGTTGTAGTAGGCGATGCCGATCAGGCCGGGCTCCAAGCAGGGAATCTTGGTCTCCGTGCAGGTCAGCGAGTACAGCACCACAATGTTCTGGTGCGCGTAGGGGTCGAACAGGTCGAGATTGCCCTGGATGTAGTTCTCCCACTGCCGCGTCATGGTCTGGTAGGCGTGCAGCGCCTTGTCGTACTCGGCGTCGTGGACGGCGTGGATGACCTCCATGACCTGCCGCGGCGCTTTCTGGCCGATCTCGTGTACCATTTCGGGGTTGATAAGCTGAAACTGCTGCTGCTGCGGCGGCGGTGGCTGTTGCGACGTGGCCCCGTCGTCCTCCAGCTCCTCCTCCAGCTCCTCCTCGATAATGTCCTGGTCCCGCAGCTTCTTCAGGAAGAGAAGGCGCGTCTCCTGCTCGCGCGCCTTGACCAGCAGGTAGGGCTGCGTGAACTTGACAAACGGCGACGCCGAGAGGATTTTCGTCTGGAGCTGCTCCACCATGTCGCTATAAAAGGTGGGCGCCGGTACGTCCTCGTGCGCGTGGCCGTGGCGCAGCGACAGGATTCGCGAGGCCGAGTCTTTGAGAGACAGCACGGACGTGGGCTCGGGTTGCAACAGTGGCTTGGGAAGTTCCTCTGCCTGTGCTTCGTCTTCTGGCTGGTGCTGTTGGCCATCTGCGGCAGCCGTTGGCTCCGGTGCTGTCGTGGTCGCCAGCGTGGGCGTCTCTTGTCCACTGCTGGCGTCGGACAGCTGCGATGTCTTGGTGTCGCCATCGGTCACGAGCATCGTCGAGTTTGGAGGGGCCTCGGACGGATGATCTCCTGGCCCGCCCGTAGCCGACCCGCCCGCAGCTGTCGTAGCAGTTGCTGTCGTAGCAGTTGCCGTCGTAGCAGTCGCTGTCGTCGCTGTCGTCGCTGTCGTCACAGCAGTCGCCGTCGTAGCAGTCGTAGCAGTAGCAGTCGTAGCAGTCGCCGTCGTCGCCGTCACCGTCGCCGTCGCCGTCTGCAAACTTCCGTCAGGCAGCGCTGGCACTTGCACAGAGGCGTCCTGCAAGAGGCACGACTCGAGCTTGAGACTGTACACCACATAGACCATAAACTCGGTGATCTGCTTCATGCGGGCCAGCAGCTCGGTCGACGTCCCCCGCAGCGCCAGCGTGCAGCCAAAGAGCTTCTCGCAGCCCGACAAGAAAATGTACGTCTTCTTGCGGCCGGGAATGTCGTTGTTGACAAAGGTCTTGACCTCGAACTCGGCGCAGCGCCCGACCGTGATCGGCAGCGACAGCATGTCCATGGACGAGATGATGGGCGTGCCCACGCAGCGCGAGACGGCGCCAATGACCGACGGCTTGACGTTGTACGCCACGGCAATGCCGGCCTCGGCCAGCGACTGCAGGGCCAGGCCGGCCACGTTGCGCTGCGCCAGCACGACCTCGGGCTGGTGGTTGCGGATGCGCGCCACCACCATCTTGAGAAACTCCTTCTCCTGCGACATGACGGGCTCCAGGCTCATGAACTGGTGCTGTTGCTGGCGCTGGTACTCGATGGGGAACGAGACAATCAGGATGCGCGGGTTCTGGATGCGTCGCGGCATGCTCTTGAGCGCAAGGTTCTTGGTGAAGATGACGCCCGACACGTAGGTGCTGTCGCTGGGTCGGCCGCCGGGGATCTTCTTGAGCTTGACGTAGTGCCGGATGTCCATGCGGTCGCCTTCGCGCGTGTTGGGGTCGACGTCGTCGGCACAGCGCCGCAGTAGCGGGATCAGCGTCTTCTCCCATGCCGCCGGGTTGGGGATGGCCGCGTCGTCCAGCAGCTGCCGGAACAGCCGCTTGACGTGCTTGCGGCTGGGTGCGCTCAGCTTGGTGTGTTGACGGCTCCGGCTCTTGCTCTTGGAGGCCGCGCCACCCTCGAGTCCGCTGCCGACGGCCATGTCCAGCAGGCCGAGTGTTTCGTTCGAGGCTGACGCGCCGCCGGCCGCCTTGAAGGTGGTGCTGACCTTGGCCCGCGGCGACCGCAGGTGGTGTTGGCTGGTCGAGAGGCTCACAGAGCTCATGTTGCGCAGGCGGTTCGGGCCGCGTGCGTGGCCTGCTGTGGTGGTCATGCTGAGGGAGCCGGCGTCGTCCTTGTCCTGGCCGCCACCACCACCACCGCCACCGCCGCCGCCGCCACCGCTGATGCTCTTCTCGCCGCGCGGGCGATGCTTGCGGCTCGCACTCAGAAACGGCCCGAAGCCGCCCTTGTCCGGGTCGAGGCTGGTCGAGGGAATGTCGCTGCTGGCCATGGTGGCAAAGAGGCTCATCTGCTCGTCGCCGCTGGACTCATCGGACATGTAGGGCTCCAGCTCCGGATCGATAATGTTGTCGTCGTGGAAGGCCGGCAGCTTCGACTTGCGGCCCCCCATCTCGTCGGACACGTCCTTGCGGAACGGCACGCGGTCTTCGGCAGCGGCTGCAGCCGCCTTGTGCGCCCAGTGGAAGTTGTGCTTGGAATGGTGGCGCATGTGGCCGGCAGACGATGTCGGCCGGGCCGTATTCAGCGACTTGAGCGACCGCGACGAGCCCGGCCGGCTTAGCTGCGGCGCGTCAATCTCCAGGATGGCCGAGTTGCGGTTGGACGGGTCGCCTTTGCGCCGCGTGGCCGGGATCGACATCATCGGCGTGGCATGCGACCGTGTGTCGCCGGCCGCGTCCTCGGATCGTTCCCGCTCTCGCTCCGAGACGCTACTGCCACCGCCGACGGCATCGGTCTTGGGCCGGGTCGGCGCCGGCCGCGACGAGGTGGTATTGGATCGCAGCAGCGTCGTCAGCCGCGGATCGTCCGAGTCGTCCGAGCCGCTGTCGTAGCGCCGGTTGATCACGTCCAGGCAGTTTTTGCAGACGCGCAGGTTGCCCGGCACGCCGAACTTCTGCCCGGAGATGGTCGAGGTGCACTTTGCGTCAAAGATCCAGCCACACGTGCGGCAGTGGTGCTTGCGGCGGAAGGCCGAGAAGGGGTCTCCGCAGCGGAAGCACTCTTTGCAGGTCTCGTCGGCCATCCAAAAGTCCTTGCTCAGCACCTGCTTGCGCATGTGCTCGAGGCGGGCGTTAACCATTTCCGGCGCGCCCTCGTTGGTCGTCGTGCCGGGAATGCGCATCTCGCCCGACTGCAGCTGCTCCGGCCGTTCCTCGAGCGTAAAGGACTCGTGGAAGACCGAGTTGTGTGCGGACGTGCTGATGGAGTTGGCCTCGGCCGTGCCGGCATCCGTTGGAGTCAGGGATGACATCGTGGCCACGGACAGTGAGCGGTTTGCCGTCCCGACACCGGGCACGCTCAGCCGGCCAATCACCGCAGGCGTTTTGCCATCCTCCCGCGCCGCACTCGATGGCGGTGTGGGCGACGCTATCGACGCGGCATCAGCTGCGTGCAGGTGGCCGTGATAGGCTGCCGCGTTGTCGTGGCTTTGATTGGTCCGAGACGCTGCCCCGTCAAACTGTGCTTTCTGCGGTGACCCGGCGCCGCTGTAGTCGTACATGCTGGAGCCTGTCGACAGACTGGGAGTGTGGTGTGGTCGAGCCGCCGTTTCCTTAAAGTGCCCGGCCACGCCCGATGCATTGGACGAGTCGACCGCCGCCGACGCCGGTGCACGTCCGAGCTTGGGGAGCACCTGGGTCTTTGCCGATGACGACACCGCTGTTGACATGGTGGTCATCGACGACGACTTTGACGGCGGCGCCGGCAGCAGTTGTGCGTGGCCGTCGAAGGTGGTGGTGGCCGCCGAGGAGGACGTCACCGTGGTCGGCAGGTCGGAACTGTCGGCCCGCGGCAGGCTCGACACAGATGACTTGGCGCGTGTGTGCCCCGACCCGTCTTGCTGGCTGTCACGCAGGACGTCGTCGGTCGATGGGTTCTCTGACGAGGCAGCCTTGCCGCCGACGCCCACGGCCTCCTTGAACCGCGAATACAGGCCGCTCAGACCTTGCTGCACCAGGTCACCAGCAGATCCCTTTGCTTCTGCGTCAGCTGCCGACGCCGGCGGAGGACCGAAGTCGTTGAAGGTGGTCAAGACATCTGCCTGGCTGGCCGAGGTGTGGATCTTGTCGAGGGCCTGGGCCAGCTGCTCGTGGTCGACGTGCGAGGACACGGACTGGCTGGTGGCGGAGTCGCGGCGCGGGCGGTGAGCCAAGGGCGAGGAGAGTGACGCCGGAGGCTCAGGAGCGTTCTTGGCGGACGACATATCCGAGCTCGGGGTGACCAGCCAGGTTGGGGTGGTGAGGGGGTGGTGGTGAGGGAGTGGTGAGGGGGTGGTGGTGAGGAGAACCAGAAACGAGACGTCTAGGCGAGCCGCAGCAGTGGCCGTCTGGCCATAAGCCTGTGCCTTGAACGTCTGCCGTGGCGTGTGTCTCTACCGAGGATGGGGAGACTGTTGCTCGAGGTCAACGTTTGAGGAGAGGAACGAAGTCGAGGAGCTTTGCCTCAGACAGCAGCCAGAAACCATTAGACATGTCGCGTTCCGGCACACAGTCGAGACAGAGCACACGTGTGGCGACGATTCGATCGGTTGAAGCGAGACATGAGCCGGCCGTCCAGGTGTTGAGTGTGACAACCTGAGATGATGGTAGGAGGCGATGGAGATGCTCGTGGCAGCTAGGCAAGCTACCAGCTGTGGCCTATTACGGCGGCTTTTGGCGTGTACACGATCACGTGACTATCTTCCCCCAACAGCTCTTCCAACAACGATTCAGCGCTTTGCTTTTCCTGCGTACTCGGTAGACTCAGACGACAGCCGAGAGACTGAGTTTGATCAAAAGACTTCAAAAGTACGGAGTACTCAGGCGAGGGACGAGGGCGAGAGGCTGATGCCGGGTTGCACAATAAGGGGTGACCGGCCTAGCTTTTCAGGCAGCGGAGTTCTTCTGCAAACGGTCAGGCGTAAAACGCGAACGCCAAAAATCAAGCTAAAAAGACGCGAACTTCAGCAAAGCAAGCCAAGGCAACAGACGACATATCAAGGCGACAACGAACGGAGAAGCATTCGGCACCTGGGAACGACCCCAAGAGCCTGGAGGGGCCACACACAACGTCAGCGTCACAGCTTTGTCGTCAGTTGTGATGGACACGAGCAAAGCACTCATCGCCAGCGGCACCGTTGCTGCTGTGGTGATGGTGCCGGCCATGTCTGCAACGGTGTCTGCAACCCTGGGCCTTGAAAGGCTGCCCGGACTGCCGCCGACCAAGGAGCGGGGCATTCTCCGGAACAGGGCCGTCAACATCCCCCCGGACCAGGCAGACCTGCTTAAGCTCGACGCAGCGTGGCTCGGCAATCTCGGCAAGCCCGGCATGGAGTTTGAGTCAGTGCCCAAGAGAGTTCTGAAGCAGGTGCGGCGCGAGGCGGCCAGGAAGGAAGACGTAGCCAAGAAGGAAGACGCGGCCAGGAAGAAAGACGCGGCCAGGAAGAAAGACGCGGCAAGAGCAGTAGCAGACACCGTGGCCGGGGCCGAAAACGCACCCCGAGAAGCAGCCGGTTCCGCGGTGAAGATGAACGGGACGACGTCGACGAGAGCAAGCCAGGATGCGTTGCAAAAGACAGCAGCAATCGAAGCACCGAGCAGTGCTTCCGCAGCAGAGACACGAGAACCACGGCCGCGGCCGTTTGCACAGGCCAACACAGTTGCTTCGAATGCGGCCGTTTTACGAGAATCAGTCTCGGCTCAAGCTCCGGCTCAACTCGGCGTCGCTCAGCCGTCGAGTCCGGCAGTCCCTAGTTCTGCACACACCTACAAGACGATACCTGCGTCGCCGGCCAAGACACCAGGGAGGAGCATCATAGGGTCGTCTCAGCCTCGGGACCGCTTGGCTTCGGAGATTCCAGCAACGCCCGATCATGACCGCTTTCCAGCAGCCGTTCCAGCCTCAACAGCGACTCAGCGAGGCGTGGTGGTTGACGCTCGCTACTCGCCGGACTGGCCCAGTCAGCCCATCGACGACGAGGAGGAGGACGAGTACTCGGGAGAACACGACGACGAAGAGGAGGACGAGTACTCGGGAGAAAACGAGGAAGACGAGTTCTCGGGAGAACACGAAGAAGACGACTCGGGAGAACACGAGGAAGGACAGGAGCAAGACGAGTACTCGGGAGAAGATGAGGCCGAGGAAAGACAGGAGCAACACTCAGCTCGGCGGGTCAAAACCACTGCCCTCAACACTGGCCTCAACATCCCGATTCCGCGACCGGAATCAACGCGTCAGCGTCTCTACCGCGAGTCGCCCGATCTGAGCACAAGCCCCGTCGAGGAGCTGGAGGTTCTGCCGCCGGCCGCGCTCGCCGTGGGGCTGCCGCCGCAGCCGGAGCCGCAATCCCAGCAACAGTCGTACGGACAGATCCGGCACGTGTCGCTCAGCAGCGGGAGCAGCGAGGACAGAGAAAGAAGCAGGAGCACCAGCACTTCCTTCCAGCTGCCGAGCAGCCCATCGCCCATGAACGCGCATCAATATTCATTGCAGCAGCAGCTGCTAAGGCGCCGTCGGTTGATGATGATACCAGTGTTTCCCGCACTGAGCAAAGACATAAAGACGGAACCGGCCGAGCCGGACGCAGCCATGCCGGACGCAGCCATGCCGGACGCAGCTATGCCGGACGCAGCCATGCCGGACGCAGCCATGTCAGATGCAGCCATGCCGGATGCAGCCAAGTCACCAGACCCGCCTCAGCCGGTCGCTTCCCAGTCGTCCGGTGCTGTGCCCGGCTACGTGGCCAACGACAACGCCGGCTCGCTCCCGCGGTCGCCTTCAGTGGTGGATCTCTCGGCTCGTCAGCAGGTTGATGTGTCGGTCACATCCACACCAGTCTCTGTGTCGGGCAGGGGCGGAAAGTCTGTTGACAGCACCGGACTTGCTGCCAAAACCGTTGTGGAAGCAGCTCGACCAGCGGCTCGACCAGCCGCAGTTGCCGTGGAGAGAAATGTGCCATCTGGCGCCGGCGGTCGTTCCCCGGCGCCGACGCCTGCGCCGACGCCTGCACCGACGCCTGCGCCCGTCGTGCAGACGTGGATGCTGCCCTACGAGGCCTTTACGTCGGTCTACGCGGACTACAAGGGCGACCTGGACGATTTCCTGCGGGCCTGCTTCTGCGTGCAGAGCCTGAGCAAGACCAACTCGCTGCCGAGCTTTCTGTTTGACGACGTCGTCCGCGCATATCTCGACTTTACCGAGTATGTGCAGTCCGACGACGCCGCCGGCAACAACGGCACGCCGCTGAGTCTGCTGCAGTGGTACTCGCGGCACGCGACCGCGCTGCAGTACGGCAAGAACGTGGTCTCGCGAGACAACGTGGACGCCATCCTGCGGGCGTACCCCGAGCGGATGCAGCAGATCCTGGCGATTACGCACGCGTCGCCAAAGAAGACCGAGGCCAGCCGGCCGAGCGAGCCGAGTCAGGCCAGCCAGCCTAGCGAGCCGAGTCAAGTCAGCCAGCCGAAGCAACCCAGTCAGGTCACTCAGCCGGGCGAGCCGAGTCGGGCCAGCCAGCCGAAGCAGCCCAGTCAGGCCAGCCAGCGCACCTCGCAGCGCAGCCTCCCTCCCGGCCGGCGGCTACTCGACGAGTCTGCGGCTCAGTTCAGCCACGAGGGGGAGGTCGGCAGCGGCAGCGCGCCGTCCAACTCACTGCTGCACATGGTGGAGCTGGGCGGCTCGCGCAGCATCACGGACGAGAGCACGTGGCCGCACGGCCAGCCCAGCAGCCAGCCGCCGCCGTTTGGTGTGCATGCGCAGGATTTGAGCCTGGGGTTGAGCCAAGGTCTGAGCCAGGGTCTGAGCCAGGACTTGAGCCTGGGGTTGAGCCAGGATTTGGGCCAGGATTTGAGCCAGGATATGACGCCCGACTTGGCCCGGAAAGAGCTGGCCCGGCAGCTGGCGCAGCCGTCGTCGCCAGCGCTGCCTCCGTCGTCGCCATTGCCACCCAGGTCACAGCCACCCAGGTCACAGCCGTCGCCAGCGCTGCCTCCGTCGTCGCCTTTGCCACCCAGGTCACAGCCGCCCAGGTCACAGCCGTCGCCAGCGTTGCCTCCGTCGTCGCCATTGCCGCCCAGGTCACAGCCGCCGCCATCGCCGCCCTGGTCACGGCTGTCGCCCGGACTCGACAGCGACCAGGTGCGGCTGCCGAGCTCGCCGCCGCTGCGCCGGTCGGCCGACGTGACAGTAGTCGAAAGCAGCCCGCAGCACTACCGAGTGCCCACGTCCGAGCCGGTGGCAGCACCAAAACAGCCACAGAAGACCCCGACACCGGCCAGCGCCCGCAGCAGCCAAAAACGCAAGCGAGAAGACGGCAGCAGCGACAATGGCAACAGCCACCGCCATGGCTCGGTGGCCGTGCGGTCGCCACGCTCGACGTGGTCGACGACGTCGGGTTTCGTTGACCTGACGGGCGAAGGCTTCGCGCCCGAGGAGATTGTGCACATTGACGACGACAGCAGCGACAACGGCGACGCCTTTGAGAACTCGACGCTGAGTGTGCAGTCGGCCAAGGCAGTGCCGTCGGCGGCGGCATCAGCAGCGGCGGCGGCGGTGGTGCGGGACGAGCGGCGGCGTGTGACGATGGCAGGCGCAGACATTGGGGTGGCGATGAGGACGGGTCGTGGGACGGAGAAGGGAAAGGCTCCGTCAGTTCTGGCGCCATCGCCGGCAGTCCCGCCTGTCTCGTCAGCCGGGCAGGACGAGCGGCCGAAGAAGCGGAAGAAAAAGGGCAAAGGCCCGAGACTGTCACTGGTCGAGCGGTTCGACCTGTTCCTGCGGACAAAGATGGAGGATGCGCGGGCGAAGGGGGAAGCAGGGAAGTAGTATTCCGGGCCGTATCCAACCCGCTTCCGAGTTTAGCGTTCATCGAGCGGTTTGTTTCTCACAGCAGCATTCTGATCTAATCGTTTCGTTCGTATGCATCGTCTATCATACACGGTACTTGTCCAGACCCACGCTCGTCCCGTCATACATCTGGCTCCTTGCATGCTACGGCGGCCGTCGCCGACGCCGACTGGGCCGCCGCCTTGGCTGCCTCCTCGGCCGGCGTCATGGTGCGCAGCTGCAGCGCGTGGATGCCGCCGTCGCGGCGCATCTCGTCGTCCAGCAACGCGTACACCATGCGGTGACGGGCAGGCTGGCGCTTGGCCTCGAAGGCGGCGGCCGTGATGACCAGGCGGAAGTGCGTCTCGCCCGACTGCGGCCGGTCGGCCATGGCGGCATGGTGCGCGTGCAGGTGCGAGTCGTTGAAGATGTCGAGGCGCGCGGGGTTGAGGGGGGCGAGCTGCTGGTCAGAAGGAGAAGAAGACAACAGTGGAATTCAGAGTCCTACCCTCTCCCGGATCAGATCTTCGACGGGCGTTTTGGACATGGTCGAAAGGGCACGCAGGCCGGGCAGACGGCGGGAGACCAGGCGAACAAGCATAGGGGGGTAAGAGGGTCGCTCGGCCAAGTCGCTTGGGTGGTTGACGTCTTCTGTGATGTCAAATGGCCGTTGGTGACCTGAATTTTAGGCCAACCACAGCCAATCACAGCGAATCACAACCAATCACTTACTTAGCACGTGAAAGGTCACTGACTTGGCACGTGAAAGGCTGCAACACGTGACGCCGCCACGGCTAATTCTTCAACATCACCACGGAGGACGGCGTGTATGCCTCGTGCTACCTCCCAAACAGCTCCCGCTTCCCACTATGGCTCGAAACAGGCGGCAGTACTAATCAGCCTCTAATAACGCTGCATTACCCGTCACTCCAACCGACGCTTCCCGGACAACCCCTCGGACTGTCTCGGACCCCCCCTGCAACGTCCCGTTGACATCCCGTGTTTAGACTGCTCGCCCGTCTTTGCTTCTTGTCCTGCTATGCGGCGTTGTATCCGTCCACGGCTCGGCCTTTTCTCCGCGCTGGTTTCCGTCCCGTGTCCTGTCCGATCGTTGCCCTCGTCCTCGTCCTCCATACCTTCATGCTCGCCAGCGCCCCGTCTTCACTCTCCGTTCCGCCCGTTCTCCGCCATGCCGACTTTACAGTTGCCCTCTCTGCCGCCGTCTCTGCCGCGCCTGCCCGTCTTTGAGGCCATTGCCCGGCACGACCCGCACTCAACCGTTGTCGTCCACGCGCGCTCCGGCCGGCGCTTCTGCTACGGCGAGCTGCTCGGCGACGTGCGCAAGGCTCGTGACCAGCTGCTCGCGGCAGCCGGCCGGGACGACATTGACGGCGAGCGCGTCGGCTACATGGTGGAGAACAGCTATGACTATGTCGGTGGGTAACCGGTCGAATGCGTCTGCCTCCAGAACCCACACAACGTCCTGACCACCGCCTGCCTGCAGTCACCCTCCTCGCCATTCTGGCTGCCCGCGCCATTGCCGTCCCGCTCTCGCCTGCCTTTCCCATCCCCGAGCTGCAGTACATTGTCGACCACAGCGAGGCCCTGCTGGTGGTGGCCTCGCTCAGGTTCGAGGCCAAGGTCAAGGACCTGCTGGCCTCGGAGCTCGCGGCGGCCGCCACACCCACCCTCGTCGTCCTGCCCAAGCATCTCGGCGGCAGCGTCCACGAACCGGTTGAGCTCGACGTTCGAGCAGGCGCCGGCAAGGCCGGCATGATGCTGTATACTTCGGGGACGACCAATCGGCCGGTGGGTCTCTTTCCTTTCTCCTTTCTCTTCTCCTTTCTCTTCTCCTTTCTCTTCTCCTTTCTCTTCTCCTTTCTCTTCCTCCTAACCCCTATAGAAAGGCGTCTCCCTCCCCGAACGCGTCATGACCGCCCAGGCGCTGTCCCTCAAGAAAGCCTGGGAGTATGCGCCTTCGGACCACCTTCTCCACGTGCTCCCCCTGCACCACATCCACGGCACCATCAACGCCCTCTACACGCCGCTCTTCGCCGGCAGCTCCATCGAGTTTCTCTTTCCCTTCAACGCCGATGCTGTGTGGCGCCGCTTTGCCGCACCCTTTTTGCCCGCGGACGCTGGTGCTGGCCCCGACAGGAAAGAAGTCACCTTCTTCACCGTCGTCCCCACCGTCTACAGCCGCCTGCTGGCCACGCACAAGCAGCTCCCCCCCCCGCTGCAGACGGCCGCGCGCACGGCCATCTCGCCCGCCCACCTGCGCCTCTGCATCTCCGGCTCGGCCGCGCTGCCCACGCCCACCAAGCAGGCCTGGACCGACCTGTCGCACGGCAACGTCCTGCTCGAGCGCTTCGGCATGACCGAGGTCGGCATGGCGCTGTCGTGCGGGCTCGACGTCGCCCACCGCGTCGACGGCAGTGTCGGCTGGCCGCTGCCCTCGGTGGAGGCGCGCCTCGTGGACCTTGACACGGGGGAGGTCATTGAGGGTGAAGCGGCGGGCGGCAATCGCGAGCGCCCCGGCGAGATCCGCGAACGCCCCGGCGAGATTCAGCTGCGCGGACCCACCGTCTTTGCCGAGTACTGGCGCAACCCGGCGGCCACGGCGAGCGAGTTTGTGCCGGCGGCACCGGGCGACGCCAACCAGACGCCGTGGTTCAAGACGGGCGACGTGGCGGTGCGACGGGTGGTAGAGGGGGTGGACGGGGAGGGCACCGACAGGGTCGCGGCACGGCCGTCGCAGGACTGGACGGGCGCGCGGGCCATGTACTTTATCCTGGGCCGCCAGAGCGCGGACATTATCAAGTCGGGCGGCGAAAAGGTGTCGGCGCTCGAGGTGGAGCGGGAGCTGCTGTCGCTGCCGCAGGTGGCGGAGGCGGCCGTCGTGGCGGTTCCGTCGGGCAACTGGGGCCACAAGGTCGGCGCGGTGGTGGTGATGCAGGAAGATGGACAGGACAATGGACAGACAGGCAAGTGGACAGCGCTGGATATGCGACGCGCACTCAAGAGCCGGCTGGCCAACTACAAGATCCCGCAGGTGCTGCGGGTGGTCGAGCACATCCCGCGCAACGCCATGGGCAAGATCAACAAGAAGCAGCTGGTAGCGCAGGTCTTTGAAGACGACATGAGCGGCGACGAGGCGCCGAAGAAGCAGCCGAACGCCGGTCGAACGAGACAGAGTCGCTGAAAGAGCTGAGACAGAAAAGCACAATAGATGACACGACAGAAAAGCACATAGACAATAGACTTCACAGGCACCGCTGCTCGTTAAATCTAATTTTCATTGACGCCCACGTCCAAGCGCAGGAGTTGACTCTTGCGTCAACACACTCGACAACATGCTTTTGTCCGTTTCCCCAGCCAGTCACTGGAGGAACAATAAGGAGAAGAGAGAAAGAGAAAAGAAAAGAAAAAGAAAAGAAAAGAGAAAAGAGAAACCGTTAACATGAGCCCGGGACTTAAATCAGAACGCGCCTCAAACGCGCCCCAAGCGCCCCAAAGCGCCCAAACAATCGATAAGAAAGCCGTAAGATGACGGCAAGCAAACGTGCTCTCACCAACTCTACACACTCATCTTGGCCTTGGCTCGTGTGCTGCCGCTATGTTGCGCGTCCAGGTGCCCCGAGAACTCCAGCTGCTCGGCCGGTGGCAGCTTCAGCACCTCCTTGAAGCGGCGGCCAATGGACATCAGAATGTCCTTGGCCTTCTCGGGCGACCGGCCCTTGCCGCCGGAAGTGTCGCCGTCGCCGCGGCCCGGGATGGACTTGCCAATGGTGCGGGTCCAGACGCCAATGCGGAAGAAGGCTTTGCGCACGTTGACCACGACACCCATAACCTCGTCGTCGTCCTCGCCCTCCAGCGTCTCGCCAATCGCAGCCAGCATGGTATGCAGCCACAGCTCGTCAATGTCAATGTTGCGCTTGTCGCGGAACGAGTACGACCACTTGCCGCCGTGCTTGTTCTGAGCATCCTCCCACTCGGGGCGCACGCCGGCCTTGAAGAGGTGGTAGTCGGACTTGAGGGCGAGCTCCGAGACCGAGGCAATGTTGTTCTGGAGGTTAGCGGGAGAGGAAGAGAGGAGAAGAAGGGAGAAGAGAGGAGAAGAAGAAGGGAGAAGAGAGGAGAGGAAGAGAAGGAAGAAAGAGAAGAGACGTACATAAATACCCCAGAACTCCTCGACAGAGTTAAAGGTAATCACCTCCTTCAGCAAGTCGTTCCAGTTGTCGCCCTGCTACCGTTAGCCGTGCCTTTTTGGCCCTGCGGGTGCCTGGAGCCTACCTTTCCGCTTGCCGGCTTGGTGAACCACAGCGTCCATGTGTGCATCAGCGGGTGCTTGACGGTGAAATTCTCCTTGTCGTGGAAGACGGTAATGTCCTCCACTTTGGACTCCGCTGCAGGGACATTGCCGCCCTCGGGCGAGATGGGGATGGTGGTCAGGTCGACTTGTGCGCCAGCCATGATGTCGGCTGTAGAGAGAGAGGGGTCAAGAATGCGCTGGAGAATCGGAGTCAAAGACGGACGGAAAAGTTGATTTGGAGTTGCGTTTGAGAGAAGTAAGTCTAAGCCTGACGTTTGACAACGATACGGCAAGATGGAAGAGACGAAGAAAGAAGACGCTCGAGATGTGATGAGGGAGAAAAAGAAAGCGTTGTCGAAGCGACGAGAACTCGAAGGAGAACTCAAGCACGATTGTTGTTGCCTGAACGGGATGCGGAGAAAGGAGCGGCCGAGGGAGAGAGCGACTCGCAGGGAAGGAGGTTCAGTTGCGGAAGGAGTAGTGACGAACTGACTTTGCGCCGGGCAAGAGTCAGGTGTTAAGGCGAGGGTGACGTTTGGAGGGTGAAGAAACGATTAGGGAAAGAATGCTGAAGCTGTCTTGTAAAATAGCGGCGAAAAAAGATTTGGCGGTTGCGGGGCGTCAACAGTTGGTGCCTGAGGAATAAGGAATACTTGTTGGTGATTGCGTGCGATGAGTGACGACGACTCGACGAGACATGACAATAAGGTGAGAGAAGAGGATGACTGATTTGGAAAAGTACAGTGAAATGAGAGACTAAATTCAAACAAAGAGAGACCTCTCCCCAACAACGGTGATTCTTTGTCTGCTCGCCGTCCAACAGACTTGACAGTCCTTGCCCGAAACGAATGCATCAGACAAAGAGCGACGGATTGAGCTGTTCTCGTCCGAGGGTACTCGTAGACGGAAAAGTATGAAAGGAGAGGATGCCCTGTTATGAGAATCTTTCGTAGACCGCAGAACACCCAAACTCACAAACATGGCCGAGAAATACTCGTTCCCCGGCGCTGTTGACGCCGCCTTCCTCGCCGATGCCAACCCCGACCCTAGCCAGTACCAGGAGCGGCGGCAGCCTCTGCTTAGCAGCGAGGCTGCTGCGGCCCTGGGTATCACCGCGAGCCCATGGGAACCACGGGATGGTGACGGTGATGGTGACGGCGATGCCGACGGTGACGCCGACGCCGCCGGTCGCCCCGTCTCCCTCCCCAAGGACCTGCACGGCTACCGGCCGCTGCGTCTGTGGTTCGGCCTGCCGCACCCCGGCGAAGGCGCCGAGATGAACGACGACTGGTTCGAGGTGCTCTTTGCAGCGCTGCAGGACGTTGCCGCGTCGTTTGCGGTCACGTGCTTCGGAGCGGCGCCTTTGTCTGACTCTGCCGTCGCCGTCGCCGCCGCCGGTTCCAGCCCCTGGACCAGCATGACGCCGCCGGCTTCGCCGGCCCTGCTCCTCTACGCCAGCGACATCGCCTGCCAGGACGTCAACGACGGCGGCTGGGACGCGCTGCTGGTTGACCCGCGCCAGCGTGCGTACGTCGTGCAGGGTCTTTTGGCTCGTCTGCTGAACGAACACGTCTTTTCCGCGCTGCTTTTTGGCGCCACGCCTGCCCAGGACGAGGTGCTGCAGCAGTGGGACCGAATCATGTTGAAGGAGGAGGGTGAGTTCTCTCTCTCTCTCTCTCTCTCTCTCTCTCTTCCCTTCTCTCCCCATCTGACCCTCTCCTCTGACCTCAGGATATACCCGCAAGTTCAAACGCTGCAAAGAAGTCCACTACTTCCTCCGCGGCCGCGTCGTGCCTCTCTGCTTCTGGCCCGAGGTCGACCGCATCACCGCCCAGGCCGCCGCGCTGCTGCTGCCCATCTTCAACCTGCAGCGGAAGTCCGCTGCAGCCGCACCCGCCACGTTCTACCAGCGCCTGCACGATGTCGTCGCCCTCGCCGCCTACGCCGCCCTCGCCATGGCTTGGTCCACCAGCATCTTCCAGGTCGAGCTGCCGCTGCCCGGCCAGCTCTGGGACGTCGACCAGGACCGCGTCGGCGACGACCACGTCTATCGTGCCTCGCGCGTCAAGGCTGCCGCCGCTGACTGGGCCCGCTCGCAGCGAGCTGCTGACGCCGCTGACGCCGCCGACGGCTGCCCCGTGCATTTCCGCGAGCGACTCCGCACCCCCACGGTCAAGATCGCCCTGTGGCCGCGCATCGCACGCTACAAGCCGCACTGGAACAGTCGCCGCACCGCCCTCGTGCATGCCGAGCGCATCGTCGTCGCCAGGAGCCGTGCCGCCTACTACAGTGGCCATCCCGATGACGGCCACCGCGACGGCGACGACGACGACGACGCCGAGACCGAGACCAGCCTCGTCGACCACATTGCCGTCGTGCAGGCCGTGCGTCGCCGTGCCGCTGTGTCCTGGTGGGCGCGTCGGCTCGGTGTCGTCTGGCTGACCGGCAGCCTGGTGGCACTCGTCGTCGGCACGGCACGTCTCACGCGGGTGGAGCGTCGGCGCGACGATGCTGGCGATGGCGGCGGCGGCCTGGCCACGCTCATACTGAACCCGTGGTTCTGGCCGTCGCCGCAGTCGGTGCTGGGAAATCAGTGAAGAAGTCATGTGATCTCGCGCTGGTGATGTTAGGAAAAGGGGTCTTAGTGGGTCACTTCAGTTAAGCTTAAATTAGCGGTATTTGGTAACGCGCTCTACTCATCTCCTTTACCTTCACCTGCCAACGGCCAGTGCTGACAGGATTCTGGCTGTTGTGCTCACACTCCTTTGCTGCTTTGCCAACTATCGCGTCGTTTTGTCTGTCTTGTCACTCGTTCAGTCTTTGCCTGTCACTCGTTTAGTCCATTTCTCGTCCACCTCTCCTCACCTCACCACCTCACCTCACCACCTCACCACCACACCACCACCTCACCATGCTCACGTCTCTAGCTCTGCTGCTGCTTGCTGCCACCGGCCCCGCGTCCGTCAAGGCCTCCCCGACCCCCGTTGCTACCCCGGACCCGGCCGAGACCTCGCCGGCCCCCCTCGCGCCCACTGACGCCTGGGTCTCCGTCGGCGACGATGGCGTGGCCCGGACGGTGACGCCCGTGCTGACCACGGTCGACGGCACGCCCACGGTGGTGTCGGCCGCGCCCACGACAACCACGGGCACGTCAACGACCACGCTGCCGCCCGAGGCCACGGCCAGCAGCGGTGCCGGCTCGTTTCCCGTGTGTCACATGGAGGGCGCCTCGCCGTTTTGCGCGCCAGCAGATGGCAGCACGCTAAACCCAGGGAACACATACTATGGTAGGTTCATCTTGAGTGTCGGTGTTACATCGAGAAGAGACAACAACTAACCAACAGTAACCTGGGATACGGACTTCTTCGCGGCCGCCCCCAATACCACCGTCATCATCACCGGCAACCTCTTCAACGCGTCCACCGGCGTCGTCACCACGCAGGCGTTTGCCTCGGACACGCTGGCCGCCGGCTGGTCCTTTTATGCCTGGACCGTCGACAAGGCGCTGCTGGACGGCGCCTCCAGCCACGGCGTCAACGTCAGCGTCTCCATCTCCTACCTCGACGCCGGCAACCGAAGCACCCACGTGGCCGGCCCGGTCGTGCGCGTTGCCAACCCCGAACCCTACCGCCAGCCGCCCGCCGAGCTGCCCTCCGGCGCCGCCCTCTACATTGGCCTGCCCTGCATCCTGGCCTTTGTCGCCGTCATGCTCATCGGCACCTGTTTCTGGAACCGCCGCACGCGCCACATCGGCCTCGGCAACGTCATGAGCCGCTCCCGCTTCCACCGCTCTGCCGGCTACGCCGCCCGCAAGTCCCGCCGCCAGCGCGTCGGCGCCGTCCACCTCGACAGCAAGGACGCCATCCACCTGCAGCAGCAGCAGCACCGCGGCGGCCTCGTCGACGGCGACGCCGATGCCGCCAAGTACTCGGACCTGCCTACGCCTTCTTCTGCCTCGTTTCCCCCCAGCCTGACCCTCGACACCGACGGCTGGGCCACCACCACCCCCACCCCTCCCTCTCGTCCCTCCCGTCCTCGCCGCGACAGCGACGCCCTCGGCAGCTTGGCCGGCACGCCCACAGAGGACCGCTTCGGCGACGTGCCCCGGCCACGCACGGCCCGCGGCGAGCCCGTCGACGGCCGGCCCGCTGGCAACGCCTTCCGCGACGAGCTGCGGCGGCAGGACAATATGATTTAGGACTGTTTGTCTGGATACTTTGGTGCATGGTAGTAATATGCATTGTCTGGATACTCTTAGGTGCTATGGTAATTATGCACCTTGTCTGTTATTCTTGTGCTATGGTAATAATTATGCATCTTGTCTGTTATTCTTGTGCTATGTTAATAATTATGCATCTTATCTGTTATTCTTTGGTGCTAATGCTGCTCTCCCGCTGAATTACTTCCACGACACGGTCCACGTATCGGCCCATGCACCGCCCGGCCCGCTCTTCGCCTCCAGACCCGTCACCAGCAGCCGCTGCGCTTCGCTGCTGTAGGTCCAATGCCTGCTGCCGAGGTCCGTGCCGTTCCAGGACACCGTCGTCGGCGCCGTCGCCACGCCCAGGACTGTCACGTTGGCCAGCGGAGGGGCCGTCCTGTTTCCAACGCTGTCGTATGTGTAGTTGCCCGTCACTGTCGCCGTCAGCCGGCCGGCCGCTGCCGTCCGTTCTCGTCCCCCCACCAGCTGTCCCTCCACCATCTGTCCCCCCACCAGCTGCTCCCCCGCCAACTCCACCCACGTCGTCGCCTCCGGCCGCAGGCTCTCGCCGTCGTCCAGGTACAGCCGGCCGTGCGCCCGCCCGCCGCCGTCCAGCGCCACCAGCACGCTCCACGCATTCGCGCGCGCCGCCGCCGTCGTCAGCGCCGGCGCCTGCAGCGGCAACACGCACCCGCCGCGTACAAAGACCGGGATATGGCCCAGCGGCGCCGCCAGCGTGGCGTTGTGGCCGGGCGCCAGCCACGCCTTGTCGACGGCCGTCTGGCTGTACCAATCGTACCAGACCGTGGCGCTACCACCACCACCACCCCCCGGAAACACCGCACCGACCGTCGTCGCCCCCTGCTCCAGCACCGGCGCCACCATCACGGCCGGCCCCAGCATAAACTGCCGGTCTGCGCCGGCCAGCCACGGCTCGCCCGGAAACTCCCAGGCCAGCGCCCGCAGCACCGTGGCACCCGTGGCGTGGGCCTCGGCAAAGAGCGTGTACAGGTACGGCAGCAGGCTGTAGCGGATGGCCATGGCCGTGCGCGAGGCCTCGGCCACGGCGGCCCAGCGGTACGGCTCCTGGCCCACGGCCCCCAGCGTGTTGTGGTTGCGGTAAAAGGGGAAAAAGGCCGACAGCTGCATCCAGCGCGCGCAGAGTTCCATGTCGCTGTTGCCGTTGAAGCCGCACGTGTCCACGCCGAACATGGGCACGCCAAAGACGGAAAAGGCCAGCGCCTGCGCAATCGACAGCGCCATGTCTGCCCACCGGCTTGCATTGTCTCCGCCCCAGTGGCCCGCCCACTTGCCCGACCCGGCAAACGTCGACCGGCCAATCACAAAGGGCCGCTTGCCCGGGAACACCGACAGCAGCGCCGCGTACGTTGCGTTGAGCAGCTGGTGTCCGTATAGGTTGTGGCTGTCGTACTCGAGCATCCCGCCGTGGTGCGTGGCGTTGGGGCTGACCGCATGCACAGACAGGTCGCCCTGCACGTTGTTGATGACGTAGGGCGGGTAGTTGACGTTGCGGCTGTCCGCCGTCGGCGTGGTGCGCAGGTAGACGGTGGATGTCGACGACGACGACGACGACGACGACGAAGACGCTGCCTGTGCCGCAGCCACCGACGACGCGGACGCCGCCTCCGTGCTGTTGGTCAGGTTGAAATTCTCTGGGTACGCCGTGATCGCATGGCCTTGCTCGCTCGCCAGCCCGAAGCTGGGGTGCACCGGGTTGAGCGTCAGATTGTTGCTGCCGCACGACCCCACGCAAAACGACGACACCTCCGACATGTCGATCCAGATGCCGTCAAAGGCCACGTGCCCGTGCCAGCTGACGAGCTCGTCGGCCCACCAGTCGATGGCGCCGCTGCCGTTCAGCACCGCGCCCAGCCAGTCGGGAAACACCGTGTATCCCGGCCACACCTCACCAATGTACAGCGTCCCGTCGGGGTTGAGCAGAAAGGCCTTCTTCTCAACGCCCCGGTCGTACACGGGGTACGCGTCGTCGCTGGCACGGGCCGGGTTCGGCACGTAGATGGCCGCGTCCACAATGGGCACGTAGTGCTGGCCGTTGGCGTGCAGCTGCCGCAAAAAGGCCGCGCCCTCGTCGTAGCCGAAGCGCAGCGCGTCGTTGTCAAAGTCGCGGTACTGGTTCATGTAGTCAATGTCCGTCCAGACCGTCTCGAGCGGGATCTCGGCCGCCTTGAAGCGGTCGACGACGCCCTGCACCACGGTCCAGTTCTCGTAGCCCCAGCGGCACTGGTGGAAGCCCAGGGCAAAGTACTGCTGCATCGCCGGCAGGCCGACCGTCGTCTGCTGGTAGGACTGCAGCACGTCGGCGGCCGCCGGCCCGGCGTAAAAGTACAGGTCGATGCTGCCGCCGAGCGTGCGCCACGTGATGTTGCCAGGCCGCAGCAGGATCTCTTGGGGGTGTGCGTTGCGCAGAAAGACGCCGTGCGTGGTCGAGGTGTAGTGGGAAGAGCCGTTGGCCGCCGCCGCGGAGCCATCGGACACGTAGGCGCCCGAGACGGCGTCAAAGTAGCGCGTGTCCAGGTAAAAGGGGTGGCTGCCGTAGCTGTTGCTGTCAATGGTGTTGGCCACGTCGGCGTTGTAGAGCGTGCGCGTCAGGTTGTTGCCGAGGCGGAAGCCGTGCACCGTCTCGCCCAGGCCGTAGACGTTGTACTTCTCGGGCAGCGGCGAGCCGAACTCGATGAACTGGTCCTCAAACACCAGCTTGGAGCCGTTGGTCGAGAACAGCACGTCACCGCCACCGTCACGCGACACGGTGAAGCCAAACACCGGTTCGTTGGTCCATGTCAGCACCAGACGGGCATCGCCCCCCGACGACAAGGACGCCTGCCCCGACGGCCGCGGCACGACCGCTTCCGGCAAGACGAACCACGAGGCATTCTCGGCGCCCATGTACCGCGGCACGACGCCGACGTGCAGCCGGTCGCGCGCCTGGTACTCGACGACCAGCGCAAGGTGGGCAATGTCGTTGCCGTAGACGTTGCAGGCTGGGCCGGCCAGGTCGAGGTTGGCCGTGAAGCTCTTGCCGTCGCTGCCCACGGCCACGGACGAGGCTGTGTAGCCCGGGCAGACGGCCTGCGGATCGACCGCCTCCGGGTCGTGGATCCAGGGCAGCACATTCTGGCCCACTGTAGCCTCGATCGGCACGGTGAACATGGGCCGGTCGGCAGAGGTGGCAGACGCTGACGAAGCCGAGGCGGGCGCGGCAGGCGGCCTCGACGGCGCTGCGGCCACCGGCACGGCTGTCCAGGTCCACAAGAGGGACGCTGCCAAGAGTGCAGCGACAGCCATTCTGTGTGAGATGAAGAGACTCAGCAGGAAGCAGACGGCGCGGCATCGAAGCAGATGGAAGGGACATTGTCAGCAGGAGGCATCGAAGCAGATGGAAGGGAAGGTACGGCCCAGCCCAACATCACGTGTGTCGCCACAAAGCCCGGCCGTGGATCTTTGCTCTTCTTGTCGTCTCTGTTCTGTCGGAGCATAGATTAGTCGCTTGCGCTCGGTCGATGATGCAGGGTAATATAAGCTCTTTTGAATTTGCTTAGTAGTAGAGCCCATTAAAAACTCCCTCATCACAATCATAAACTCCGACGCTGATATACCAAAAGAGAAAGACAAGAAAAGGAGTGCAGGACTTTGCCACGATGGAATGACGAGGCGGTTGGTAACCAGGGGGAATAAGGTGCCAGGTGAAGAATGCGAGGTAGGTATGAGAAAGACAAATAAAAGTATCCTCTTCCAATGAGCAGAATACACAAAGATTGCAAAATAGAACACAAAGAAACCCCTGAAATCAGACAAACCAGTGCGGATATCCCTGATTTTTTATTACACCAAAAAATCCCAAAAAAACAGTGTCCCAAACGACATGCACACAGAGAGGCCAGCACGCTTTGTTTCGGCAAGAAAAGACAAAAGAACATGAGAACCAGCAGGCGAGAGCATAGGGCCGGCAACGGCAGATCAGTAGGACAGGTCGACATTAGCCATGGACGCCAGCATCTTGTCGTCGTCGGACGTTGACGCTGCTGTCGATGACGACGACGACGAAGTCGCTGTCGTCGCTATCCTTGCCGGCCCCGTAGCTTGTGCTGCCCCTGTTGTGCTGGCCGTGTCAGGACGCACTGTTCTCCGGGAATGGTTCGTCGGGCGGTTCGGGTTGAATCGTGCGGTCATCACAGCGCCCGGGTTCAAGAGAAGTGGTGGTGGTGGATGTGGTAGCGGCGGTATTGACGTCGCGGGGGCGTGTGCAGAATACTGTGGCGGCGGTGCCGCTGGCTCGTGGTGGTTGTCGGTGTTGGTCATGTTGTTGTTGTCGTGGTTGTTGCTGTTGCTCGTGCCGTTGCTGTTCGGGTCGTCCGTCAGCTCAGACGGCGGCAGCCCGCTCTCGGAAAAGCCAAAGTCGCGCATCTGCTGAAAGCTCCAGCTCGGCTCAAACGACTTGCTCTGCCAGGCGTTGGGCACGCGCTCGTACATCTCGTCAATCTGCTCCAGGCTGATCTTGCTCGTCTCGTACACCATAAAGTACACGAAGAAGATGGCGGCAATGCAGAACGAGCCCCAGACAAAGAAGACGCGCGCGCCCAGCTGCGCCGAGCCCCGGCCTTCACCAACCATAAAGGGCGAGCCGTAGGCGATGCCAAAGTTGAGAATCCAGTTCGACGCCGTCGAGATCGACATCGACTTGGCGCGCACCTTGAGCGGGTAGATCTCAGACGTCACCACCCAGGCCACGGGGCCCCAGGACGCCGCAAAGAAGAAGATGTAGATGGCCACGAAGATGACGAGGATCTGTATCGACGTCTGCGCAAGCTCCGACGGCGCTGCCGCGGCAAACGACGCCACAAACAGCTGCGTCACGGCCATGCCGGCCGCGCCCACCATCAACAGCGTGCGGCGGCCCCACGACTCGACCACGAACATGCCGGGGATCGTGGACACAACGTTGACCACGTTAATGACCAGCGACACCTGGAAGGCGTTGCCAATGCCGGCCTGCTGGAAGAAGGTCGTGCCGTAGTACATGATGAAGTTGACGCCCGTCAGCTGCTGCAGGATCTGCAGCACGCAGCCCGTCAGCGTGCGGCGACCCAGGTGCGGGTTGCCAAAAAAGACATCCTTGTAGCTGTCGGGGCCCAGCGTCATCTCGTACTCGTGGTTGGCAATCATCTCCGCCAGCTCCTCAATGAGGGCCGGATGCGTAATGTCGAGCCGCCGGAGACGGCTGAGCGACAACGCCGCGGCCTCGGTCCGGCCACGCTTCACCAGGTAGCGCGGCGTCTCCGGAAGCACGAGCAGACCCAGCGACAGGATGCAGGCCCAGGTCAGTTGCAGGCCCATGGGGATGCGGTAGGCCGCCGCGCCGGCCATCCGGTAGGTGACGAGGTTGACTATGGACGCGGCCAGCAGGCCGCAGGTAATAAAAAGCTGGTAGGCGCAGACCAGCGTGCCGCGGATCCATTTCGGTGCCATTTCCGACTGGTACAGCGGAACCAGGACGGACACGGTGCCGACGCTGAGGCCGGCAAAGAAGCGGCCGACCAGCAACACGGGGATGTTGGTGGAGCAGATCTGGAAAATGACGCCCGCCACGAAGACGCCAATGGCGGCAATCAGCGAGCGGCGGCGGCCCATGATGTCGCCCAGCGGTGCCGCCAAAAGGGCGCCCAGCGTGGTCCCGGCGCTCAGCATCGAGACAATGACGGCCTGTTGCTGGACGGTGAGTCGTGGGCCGCGGCCGTCACTGCCCGAGTCTTTGTCGGCAAACTGTTGCAGGAAGGAGTCCATGGCTAAGATGCCGTTGATGCTACCGGTGTCGTAGCCGAAAAGCAGGCCGCCGGTGGCAACGAAGAACCCGACCATGATTGCCTGCGCGGACGAGCCGGCAATGTTGTCGGGCCTTCGCCAGCCCATGGCGAAAGCCACCATGGTGACGGTGGCAAGGAGGTGCGTTCGTACGGCGGTTGAAGAAAAGAGACGAGAGGATCGACGGACCGGTCAGTGGTTGGTCGGAGAGGAAGCGAATCGATGAGACGAGTCGGTGACGAGACTTGAGGAAGAAGGAGATGTAAAAGAAGACAACGGAGTGACGGGAGCGCAGACTTGGCGTGTTCTCGTTCGACAGGAGAATCTGCCGGACAGTACAACGCTGTGGTCGTTGCAGTGGTTCGTGACAGGAGGTGACAGCTATCAGTTGAGACGGCACACCGAACAAACTGTTGAATGCTCGAGAATGCTGAGAGCCGCTCAAAAGGGAAGGAGTGCAACACAGACGCAGACGAGGAGCTGCTCGGCGAGTGGGCGCATCGGGGACGAAGGCCGTTTCGTCGTCGTTGTCGTCGTTGTCGTCGTTGTCGTCGTTGTCGTCGTTGTCGTCGTTGTCGTCGTTGTCGTCGTTGTCGTTGTCGTCGTCGGCCCAGAGACGGGTCAAGTCATTCGGCGTCGCGATGGCAATCTCGGTCGTCCAAAATATCGTCGTGCAATGGCCGAGAGTCCAAGGACAGGTGCTGATCGCCAAAGAGGAACGGGACAGCGTCGTGAGGATGGAAACGACCCGGTTCAAGACATTGCGGTTGACGGGGGTCGACCGAGACGATTGAGAGGAGAGGAGACGGGCGACTCGACCACCAAGGTCAAGCGAACATGCGTGGGAGGGAAAATGATACGGGACGGGTGGAGGAACCGGCGTCTGGGGGAGAAGAGGGAGGGAGGATGTGAGAGGACGTGAAGAGAGAGAGAGGACGATAGGGGGCTGTTCAGGGCAAATGGGGACTACACAGACCTGGGGACCAGAGGACAATCGTAAGAAACAGAAGAAAGGTGGGTGGTAATGGGAGAGTGGATCCAAAAAAGAGGAGAAGGGGTGTGACTGGGATTCTGATTGGCTCGCGGCGTGGTACAGAGAGGAGGGGGCGCCGACGCATAAGCCTGCGCTGAGCCCATGTACCTGTACATGTACCTGTACGGAATCCTCCGTGCAAAAAGGCACTGTGGCAGGGGACGCGTCCAGCGAACTCGCCCTAAACAGCGATGCAGAGTCACGGAGTACATGTACTCGTACTTGCCTAGTACAAGAAGGGCTTTTCTCCGACATGGCGCATTTACAGCGCTGCATGCACTGGGAGCGGTGTGGTTTCGCCTCTTTTGGCCACCGACACCAGCGACCATGAACACGGAAGCCTAAGCGTATGGAGTACTCCGTACGGAGTTGGGGCGAGTTCCTGTTCTCTCGTCTTCCCTCGTGGTGGAGGGTTGCTACGCTCTGCCACAGGTCCGCGAGTCTGGAGCAGACCCACAGGGCTTGGCTTACGCTGACATGTACATGTACATGTACCAAAGCTGAAAGGCGGAGAAGCGCTCCAAAGGCCAAAGTCATATGTACTCCGTATGTACTCCGTACATGCGTGCGTGTAGTGGGAACCGGCCCCAGAGTTTGGGGTACCTCAGTCTTCGGCAGTGGAGTGTGGATATAGCCGTACCTTCCCGTGTTTCTCGCTGTCTCTAGTACCCGCCCTAAAGAGATTTCCAGCCGCCGATATGATGACCACTGCAACGAACACACTTCTTGGTACGGCCGGGCTGCTGGCTGAGCCGTTCCTTCAAAGGTTCAGATATCGGTCTTATGGGGATCCGACGGATTAAAGGGAACGTAATCCATAGCCACCTGTGCGACAGGAAAGACGAGGCGACGCAGTAAGAAAACCACTCCGTATTTTGCTCCAACAAGCGAGCAGTGAATAGGGGAGAAAGACTTGGCTGCAGCCGTCGTGTGCTGCGGTGGCGCTCATGCCCTTGTTCTTGTCTGGTCTTGGCTTTGCCTCTCGTCCGTTTCTGGTTTCTGGTGGGCTAGACATGCGCTAGGGCTGAAATAGAGTAGCGTTATTTGTGCCCTAGCGTGCAGTTGGCTATTACTCGCCACTGTTCATTACGGGGATGGGATAGATCGTGGCAACACCAGCGCCGCACTGGAAATGGAGACAGTTCAAAGTGAAAGGCACGCAGAACAAATCTCCAGCCACTCCCATCTGCCGTCATCTTTGTACGGACTACGGAGTACACTGCCGCCTTTCCTAGCTCCGGTTCTCATGTGGTTTTGTTGGAGTACCCCGGGCCCGTATAGAAGGTTTGGCCGTTTGCAGTATGGAGGCACCTAGGTATTTGTGATCGATATGTGCTATGCGTGGAAATAAAATAAAAAAGGCAAAAACAAAACGAAAAATATCAAAAATATACTGCTGGGAGCGTCGACAACAATAAGCCTTTGAAAAGGCAGCCAAAGCCGCCAACCAAGCCTGTTGCTCCAGCACATGTATGCATGTCCCTGTCCGCCCGACCACTAGAGCACTGTACGATGCCTGCACACGATAGGCCGTGACCTCTCTTCAGTGCTTCAGCCGCTTCATAAAGTACTCCAGCTCTGCCTTGGTCCGTTCCGTGCCCTCCGGGTCCGCCTTGTTCCAGATCAGTGTTTTCTCCGTCCGCGGTGGGAAGTAGTCCCACACCTGCAAAAACTTCTTCTGGTCGACGCCGCTTGATAGCAACGTAAACGCTTCGGCAATTTTGCCCGTCTCGCGCAAGTATTCCGGCGCCATCTTGATCTGGGTCTCCTTTGGCGTCAAATCGGGCGGCGGACGCCCGCGACCCATCCTCGTGTCCACGCCCACCGACTCAAGCAGCCGGTCACAGTACAGCAGCACTCCTGCCACGCCAGCCGCCAGCGCCGTGGACACCGAGCTGCCGAACAAGCCCATGTAGGGCAGGTGCTGGATGTACTGCTGGCTCTGCTGCTGAGCCTCGCCCTGTGCCGCCACCGTTGACATGGGCACCTCGCCCGGTAGCAAGAACTGGCTGTTGCTCTCAGATACCCATGACAGCCTGGCGCCTGTGGATGTCGAGGCACCAATCTTGATGCAGTTGCCCATCTTGCCCGGGTAGGTCGTGTCGACCGCCGACGACCCCTCGTCAATCGACGAGCAGAACATGATGATATTGTCCGTCATGGCCTTGCTCAGCGCCTTCTCAAGGTCGACGTGTCCGTCGCGGCCACTAATAGACCAGCTCATGGAGATTATGTCCACGCCTTGGTCGACGGCCCAGTTGATCGCTGCAGTGGCAGACTCGGCCGAAAACGACCGCTTCCCACTTTGCCCGGGTAGCACCTCGAGCTGTGCAATGTAGAGCTTCACCACCGGACACACCTTGCAGATCGACTGCGCCATGAGCGTGCCGTGCTTGCCGGTCGGGACGTAGTAGGCACCGCGTCTGCCAAACAGTTCGCCCAGACTGTAAAAGGACTCGCCGACCTGAATCTTGTCCCTAAACTCATTCAGCGAGGTGTCGATGCCATCGTCAATGATTGCAATCTTGATCGGCCGGACCTGCTTATCGGGTTTGGCCTCTCCGAGAAAATGGGCAAAGTCCGTCATGGTCTTCATCCATCTTGATTCACTAATGGAAAAAAGCACATTGTCAGACGCCAAGTGATATAACGAGCCGTGCCAGCTACTCGACCGTAGACTTACGTTGCCTTCTCCCCGCTTCTCTCAGCAAAAAGGGAGTTGTAATCGGAGCTAGGTTCGTGCAGATAGGTCTTGCATTGGACACCTGGCATCTTGTCGTGCAAGGCAGTCTTGAACCTTTCAATGTTGCTGCTCAACCGACTGTAGCTCTCCAGTCCCTGCAAGCCTGTTAGTTTCGTCTCCCGGCAACCTCCCCCAGTCGTCTGCTGGGTATGGATCTTACCGCTTGATAGAAGACGTTGACTTTTTTCAACTGCGACGGAGCGTTAGCTAGCCGACCTATAAAGAGTATAACCCCCGAGTACATAGAACGGGACAATCGTACTTTTGTCAGCCTGGGTAGACCAGACCAACTGGACCATCCTACTAGGACAGCGTTGTTGCCGGATGAATACAGCGTCACTTCTCTGACGTTTTTCGCGGACTCGACGATGACGTCGCAACAAAGGTCGATTTTATACCAGTTGAAGACGAGTATGTCAAGCTTGGCCAGGCAATTTTCAATCGCCTCGTCCGAGTGTGAAGGTTCCGTGTCGTCGATCACCGACACCTTCAAGATGGACTTGACGTGATGCTTTCGCAGCCAGTTGAAAATTATGGGCATGTACTGGAGACCAGCACCCTTATTGCCACTGACAAGTTTGCCGCTACTAATGTTCGTTAGACGTTTGACAAACTGACAGGGACACAAGCTGATACATACGATTTGGAATCCGTCTTCTCCTCAGCATCTCCAAAATCGTCGACTGGGTCGTCAGACTGAACGATGAGACGCGGCAGGGTGACGTATTTCAGTAAACCCTCAAAGCGTAGCACTTTTCCGAGGCCATCTAGGAACTTGGTGCTGATGGTCGAGTACGGGAGACCGGAGAGATCAAACTCCAAGACCCGTTCATCGCCGACTTTGTAGAGTGCCTTCATGGCGTCCGGTCGCCTGAATGTGTCGATAATATATTCCCGCAAGAACTTTAAGTTTTCGTCACCCTCAATCACCTCGTGGCGCATGGTCTCTCGATTCGCGTCGGTCCATTTTTCAGGATAGTCTTTCTGACTCTGGCGAAGGCGAAACTCGTAGAGGGCCTGGAACGGCGTGTTTTTGTCGGCGTCCTTGCAGTTGACCAAGACAGCATCGTTGGCTGCCACAAGCTTCTTGACGACTTCGAGCTTGTTAAACGGTGTACCAGGGCGCGGAGCCTCAAATTCCTCTCTTTGATGTCCATGGGTTTCGGTCGGAGACTCCACGTCAATTCTCAAGGTCGGAGCCCTCTGGATCCGGGTGTTGCTCATGACACGGTTTGAAAGAGGAGCGGAATTGAGCAGTTCGCGGCCACGATCTCGGTCGCGGTCTCTGTGTCTATCACGGTCTCTTCCTCTGTCCTCGCGATCCTTGTCCAGGCTGACTGAGACTGAGTTTGGCAGACGACCGCTCAATGGGCCACTTTGGAGCGGGGCAGTGGGCCCAGGTTGCGATGGTTGAGCTGTTGATGTGTCGATAGTGGTCTCGTCAGACATCACAGCCATGTGGAGTGGCGTCATGCCCTGGTATCCGTTCTCCTTGTCCTTTGACTCGACGGTAAAGATGTCGCGAGCCGACGACGTGTTGCCGGTGGAGCCTGCGGCAGCATTTCGTGGCGCCTTTGTCTTGTTCTGAGCCGGGGAATCGAGTACCTTTTCTATAATTTCCATGGTAAAGGGGCTTTCTTTGTCAATGGCAAGATGAAGACAGGTCATGTCGAGGTCTGACTTCTCAGCCAGGAGAGACTGGACGTCGCTGGCATGGCACAGCACAAGATCCACGAATTCATCATTTTCGCGGCGGATAGCCTGTTGCAATGGCGTACCACTGTCGGTCTTGCACTGCAGAAGTGGCCGGTGGTGCTTGATAGCCCATTTGATAAACTTCCGGTAAGGGCCGAGTTCGGTCTCACGGGCCAGTGCGTTGAGGATCTCGTCGTCGGTGTAGCGAGTTTCGGGACCTTTTGTGAGACGTACGCGGTAGTCGCTTTCGAATTTTGCTACCGCAGCTGGATCGTCAAAATCCGTCTTTATCGCGGCGGCCTTGAGTTCAATGATGGACATCTGCTTCACTTGAACCTGCCCGCGCTTGCGCTCAGTCGCCCCCATTCTCCCCATGATGGCGAGCGGGGGGGAGTCCTTGGGACTCCAAAACTGATAATGTCTTTGTTCTGCCTGCAGCGAATGAAAAGCTGCGTCAAAGAAAGACAGGTGTTTTGAGGTTGAACAAGAGAGAGATTGTGTTGTTGTGGATGTAGGGCAGGCGGCTCAACATTAAAACAACAAAGGCGGGCCGAGCGCCACCTGCAGCTGAAATAGCAGATGTCCTGCGTATCACCCCATGGGTAAGCCTGCTATTTCGTTTTCCAAGTGCTTCGACTCGCAGAGTGAAGGTGTTTTCGTGGTCGGAAAGGGGGAGCTGGCGGCGGCTAGCCTTGAGCCCATAAGCATACTCCGTAGCAGCGGGGCCGCAGTACATGTAGCTGTTGAGTGGGGTGTCTCTAAATCAAAGGGGGGAGGGACGGGCCATGGCCGTTTCAACTGGCTCTGAAGGAGCTGGACTTCAGCTGGCGAGTGTGGCAGGGCATACGGAGTATTCTCGAGGTAATAGTCCGTACTCCGTACTCGGAAATGCACTCCGTATGGCTCCACCTGTCGTGGCAAGGTGCAGGGAATGGTACCCTGCCCCAGAGGACGGATGGGAATACGGCGTACCCGATTGAGGTACATGCACGCAAAAAGCAAGTGCCTTCTTCCCTGGTTTTCAGCCGCTTGATAACTTTAAGAGACTCTTTCATCAACAAACTTCCCGCAGATCAGCGATAGCCAGAGAAGCGCATCTCACCTGCAACGTTCACGCCTGCGTCATCATGGCGGACGACGGCCTCGACTTGACCATAGACCTTGTGGCTGAGGGGGCCGCAAGCAGCTACCATGTCGCAAATATGGAGAACGAGGACTTCCGCACGGTGCTTGCACAGACACAGGACGACCGCTCGCCCCTCAACATGCGCATCAAGCTGGCGGAGGCGCACCACGGCTCAATGGAACATGAGGGCTCCGTATGGCCAGCAACGCTTCTTGTGTTTGAGTTTCGCTTCCTGAGCAGCGTCAGCGGCCGCCGCTATCAATCCGTCAGCGTGACACTCGAGTTCTTCGACAAGGGCCGCGACAGTCGGCGTGACCCGGCCGTGGCCGACCTGGCGCCGGACTGCATGCACTGGCTGCACAAGACGACATACGACCGCCGCACGAAGCTGGCCACGTCGGCCGGGTTGTCGGGCGGTACCAGCGGCGTGGCCAGCGGCAACGTCAAGGTACTGTGGGAGATGGAGCAGCAGAAGCCGGTGCGGTACAAGGCCACGCTGACGGGCATCCCGGGGCGAAGCAAAGGCAAACTGGGCGACGAGAATGCGGTGACCTGGAAGATGCAAGAGAACAAGGACGAGCAGGATGGCGTGCCGTCCTTCCTGCAGACAGCGGTGCTGCTGCGACGCACCACGGCGAAGGCCCCCTTCGTGGCGGTGCTGCGAATTTCCAGCTCGGTCGACATGCTGACGGCCGGACTGCGCGCGCTGTCGCTGCGGTCTGATAAGGACCAGCTGATTGACCCGGTGGCTTTCCACCCTGGAAAGGTGCAGTTGAGCAACAACAAGGTGTCGGGCATCACGGAGCAGGATCTTGCCAGGCTGGACAAGATTGATCTGTCAAAGCTGTTCAGAGTGAACCTCTCGGAGCAAGACGACCTGACGCCAGGAGCTACGAGTGGTGCGGGGCCTGCGCAGGAAGAAGGTACAGATGCGGCAGCTACGAAGGACGAATCCGCGGAAGGAGCAGCGCAGCCCACGGGTACTGTCGGCGGTGGCACCTGCGGCATTTCGCTGGGCCAGGTAGGAGACGGGGAGGAAGAAGATGAAGGGGCAGAACCAAAAGAGGAAGGCGCTGGCGACGATGCCCAGGACGGCGGTGACGGCGACGACGGCGACGACGGCGACGACGGCGACGATGGCAACAACACTGTTGATGTAAGCGTCGGCTACGCGGTGGGGGCTGCCGATACAGCGCCAACACGTTTAGCGGGGGCTTTTCCCGCACCTGCGCTGGAGACAGCGCCAGAGATACCGGCGTCAGCGCTAATTTCACCCCCAACGGCGTCTGTCATTTCACAAACGGTTGAAGCAGTGCGGCTGGCAGCGCAGGCAGCAGTGGCAGCTGCAGAAGCCGCCACAAAGGCGGCCAACGCCGCGGAAGCTGCCGCACGAGCCGCAGAGGCAGCGGTGCTTCTGGTGGGAAAGTTGGGCGGGTTGAGCTAATGCTTTGTTTCTCTTGTGGCGTGGAAGTTTGTCCGACGATGTTCATCACATTTCCAATACTCCGAGCTACTCCGTAGGCAGACGCCGACGTCAGTCGTGTGGTTCTCACTGCAACATCAAGACTCGATATTACTGGTGCAACGCACAGCTGAGGGCGCTGCATGTAACCCCCCATGTCAGACAGACCCGTTGGCGGCTCAAGAAGCGGCGAGTGGTGGTCCTCGTAATTTCTGGGGCGCCGTCTTGTGCACACCCCTGTCGAAAATCGGGCTCTTTTTGAAATGACAACACTTCTTGTGCTCCTTTTGTGGTAGGTAGGTACCTTGGTACCACCTGGCTGGTCGTGTCACCCGCTTCGAGGCCGCGTCTCGAACAGCTTGTGACTACTCCGTATTTTCCGAGCCTTTCGCGACGAGACATCACAGCTCAAACCAGGCCTCCAGCCTCGTGCTTGTCATCTCGACCTTCACGCCCCCGCGGCGCTCGCTGCCCATTCATCCGGCCTTCGATGCTTCACACCGTGGCCATATTGGCACAATGGCGACGTAAGGACAACGTGCGGTGTGCTTGAGCGCTCGGCGTGTGCGTCTCTGTCTTTGAAGCTGACCGTTCCAGTATTGTGCTGATCAACGGCATTCACAATGCCGACGAGACGGGCGAGAAGTGGCACGAGAAACAGCTTCGCTTCCTGCGCGAGCAGTTTCCGAGAGCCGGCGTGGAGCATCGCGTATTCGACATCTTTGACGAGAAGGAACACGAGATCTCCGAGGGCTTCCTGAGTTGTAAAGCCAACGACGTGCTTCTCTGGCTGAACAGCGTGGACGAGAAAAGGGGCGGCTCGGTAGGTTGTCTTCCACCTGAAGCCGAGGCCAAAGAACGAAAAGCGAGTTGACAGCGCATCCAGGTCAACAACTCCATCATCTTTCTCGCTCACAACATCGGCGCTGCGCTGGTGAAGAAGGTTGGTTCCCATCTGCTCTGCTGCTCTGCTGCTCTGCTCTGCCGTCTGCCACTCGCCGCCAGCCGGCACGGGGTGGTTGTGCATCTTGCATCGTGCTGATCGTGTTTGTCTCTGCAAAGGTTCTCCTGACGGCGCTGGAAGACCCATATCTCAGCTGGGTCGCCTACCAGACAATTGCATTGGTGCGTTACTCGTTCCTTCCTTTTTACACTGCCTCCTGGCGCTTGGCCTCTGCTCCTCCTTTGCTCCTCCCTTTCTCGGCTGCTTGCTGCACCGTGTCTTCGCCAAAATGGAAAGTGCTGACCGGTCCAGTTCCTTGTAGAGGCGCCTGCGCACACCGCCCGCCGAGACTGGGAGCGCTTTCTGTTTCGCCTCATTTCCGCCGGCCGTCTACCTCTTTCCAACCTCGCTGCTCTCATCCACTGGCTACCCGACGACCTCGCCAACAACGAAGTCCAGTTCTCGTCCATCGCCCAGAGCTATGACGTCCATGTGTACAACCATCCCGGCGACCAGATCTACAACCCGTCCAATGATCTCTGGTGCTTCGAAGATGGCGGCGCGCGGTTGGTCGACGTGCTCGACGACATGCGCAAGGCCTGTCTCAAGGAGTCGCCTCGTTGCACCGGACTCTTCTACAGCATGACCATCCTGCTGCAAAAACCCGAGGCTACCACTGGCCGCCTCGACCCGTCTGCCAGCGAGCTCCAGTCAATGGCCTGGCTTGAGAGCCACGATAAATATATAGCGTGGCGCGACGAACCCGGCCCGAGGCTGCTGGCGATCGCCGGCGATGAAGGCTGCGGCAAAACCCACGTGGCATCACATTTGCTTTACTCCCTGCGTGCGCGCGACGCCCAGAAGGCAGCTGAGGGTGCCGTCAAACAAGGCCTCACCATCCGTCAGCGTGAGGCTGTCTTTCTTAGCTTCAGTTTCTACCGCTGCGACATCACCCGCAACACCGAGTGGAGCTTCGCCGCGTCCCTCGTCCGCCAGTTTATGCTGCTGCGCCCCGAGGCGTTCCCCTTCATCGCCAGCGCCACCGACCCGCTCACACACACCAGCGGCGACCTGACTGTCTCTATGTGGCGGCTGTTTCGCTTATTGCTGACCACGGGCGTGGCCTCTAGGGTCTACATCTTTGTCAACGCCGTCGACCAATGCCAGACATCTGTGATGGATCTTCTCTTTTCGCTCATCTCGGCACCGCCCGACCCCAACACCATACCCGTGCAAGTTCTGCTGACCACGTCTGGCTTCGATGGGCTGCCGCAACACCCGTCGGTCCTGCGCCTCCAGCTGGCCGCCTTACAGTGGACCGATGCCGTCCGCCACGTCGCGGCCGAGCGAATCGACAGTCTCGTCAGCCGTCGGCGCGTCTGGCATGACAGCAAGAAACGCATTTTGGATCACCTGGCCTACAACGGCAGTTACCTTTACACGATGCTGAGCCTGGACCTACTGGAGCACAAGAAGCTGCCATCGACGCAGAGCGCGCTTGAGGAGTATTTGATGGCGCCTCCCTGGTCTATCAACCACATCTTCAACTCTCTCGTCCTGCAGGCTAGGCGGACTGAGCGGGCCAAGTGTGTCTTGCAGTGGGTCTATCACGCCGTTCGGCCCTTGACCGTTCCGGAGCTGGCTGTAGCCGTGTCACTCAGCGACCTTATCCCGGAAGCCAAGACAGGCGCAGACACAGACGCAGGCACCGGATACATTCCAGAGGGGCCAAAATTAGAGGACTTGGTTCAGTCTGTCTCGTGGGATCTAATGCATGACCTCAATGACGAACTCGGGCCCGCTATCAGAGTTAAAAACGACCGCGTCATGCTGGTGCACCACACCTTCCGCCGCTATCTAGAAGGTCATGGCAACAGCGACGACCTTGACAACAATGCCAGTCCCATTATCGAGTCAGGCTTTCACGCCAGAATCGTCAAGCTGTTGTTGTGGTACATCTCTGCGTTTTCCGTCGGTTATATTGCGCGCGACCTGTTGCGGCTACGCCTGGAACGTTCGCCCACAGGATTCGCCTCAAGACTTCTCGCATACGCCGAGACATACTGGCCCGAGCATTTCCGACGGGCCGGCGATTCGGTTGACTCCTTGGGCTCCAGTGTTGTGGACTTCCTCGACGCATCCACCGAAGGTGTTGAAGATCTAGAGTTCTCGACGGCGCCTGTTTCCGAAGCTGGTGAAGAGAGCAATGCGCGAGAGGAGGAAGACACCGCTGCCCCGGAAAGTGGAGTGCCGTCACGGTCTTCAGTGCCCCCGGAAGCTACTGCTGGGGGGTCGGCGGAACATTCTGAGCATAAGAAGTCCGGTGAAGCTGCCGAGGACGTAGACCTGTCGACAAATGAAAAGGCGGCCGACCATGACGATCCCTCTGGTCTGGTTGATCTGGCAACGCCAGCGCAGCTGCAGGAGCCAGCTTTGACAGAAAGGACCGAAGACGCTGGCGCGGATGACGACGCCTCTTCTGTCAGAAGCCGGACTAGCAAAAAGTCGTCGCATTCGTACGAGTCTGCAGTTTCATCTGTCGCCAGCGCCGCCAGCACCGATCATCATACAGAGGATGACCTGACTCCTGTCAAGCACTGGTATTTTCTTCATAAGAAACGGTTCGGCTGGCCAGATTACATCCTCAACGACTCTCTACCCGTGGCAGTCCAGCTTTCCCTGGACAAAGCCGTGGAGCGAATCCTGCAGGACATTGATTTGGCCACCACGGACAAGCGCGTCTCTGCGAGAATAACCAGTGCCTTCACGACGGCCGCTCGCGTGGGTAATATCGAGCTTGTGGAAAAGATCCTGGCAGCCAGGAGCGTGCCAAGCGATGTGCTCGCTGTTGCCATCGAAAGTGCAGCCTATCGAGGAAGGTTGGACGTCGTGAAGCGACTCCTCCAAGATGTGGAGCGCACGCAGTATTGGGCGGACCTGAAGACAGGCAACCTGCATGGCCAAACCAGCTCCAATGTGCTGTTTTCTGCCGTCAATGGCGAGCAAGCTGATGTTGTCAAGCTCCTCGTCGAGAAGGGTGCTAGTTTGTTTTCGGACGACCAAGACACAGCAGTTCACCATGCCGCCAAACTCGGTGACACCCCCGTTTTGCGCTTGTTCACCAGTCTCCGGGACGCCGACGTCAAGAAGGCTATGGAAATTCGTGACAAGAGAAATCTGACTCCTCTGCACATTGCGTGCATGGTTGGGTACCCGGACGCCTTTGACATCGTCCTCAAGAAGTCGCCCAAAAACACGCTCACAACGGTACACCGGCACTCGCGCACGCCGCTGCAAATCTGTACCAAGCTTGGTCACTTTGCTCTTTTGGAGAAACTGTTTGCTGCAGGTGCCGATCCTCTCATGGTTGGCGACCCGACCCCACTGGGAGACAGCATATCTTTCGGTGAAGCTGTCTATCTTCGTACATGGCACAAGAACAACCCGACACTACTCGAACTGGCATCCAGACACGGTCATTACGACATTGCGTACCGCTTGACCAGGATGCTAAGGCGCACGCTCAAGTCCAAAGAAAAGGGCGAAACCGACGACGGCCTTGCCGCCAGGAAAGCCCGGGCCGAGAAAATCTTCACTTCCTGCCTTTTGGAAGCGGTTGCTGGTGGCCATGTGCGACACACGGAGCTGTTCTTGGACAAGGCGACGCGCAACAAAGAGATGGACGAGCGGTACCTGCGTGCCGCTGTCGGCCACGGCCACGTCGACTGCCTCAAGTTGTTAGTCGCCGCAGGCGTGGCTCTGGTATTGCCAAATGGTGAATACAACTCGCATTTCGACCTGGCCATCTCCGAACAGCTCTATGGCGTTGTCCGTTATCTCATCGACAATGGCATACGGCCTCAGTGGGACGGCTTCGAAACGTCCATCCAGTATGCTGCACGGTCCAATAACGTTGTGGCCCTGCGACTGCTCATGAACACCCCCGGTCTCGCGGCCGAGGAGGTCTACCGGAAAAACGGCGGCGGGTTGACTGCACTTGATCTCGCAGCAAAATACTGCGAGCTCGAAGCGTTCAAGGTACTGGTCAAATGGGAAGAGGAACACAACCCCGGTGACGAATTCAAATCGACTTCACATATCATTGCCGTGATCAAGAACGAGCACGGTAAAAGCCACAGCGCGAGGATAGCCTTCCTAGAATATCTCCTCAGCAACGGTTGGGATCACAACGCCGGGGATGGCACCGATGTGAGCCCTCTTCGGATGGCCGTCTATGGGAATGAACTCGACATTGTCCAGCTGCTGCTTGATGTTGGTGTCAACCCAAATATGACCGACACGACGGGTGGCCACGCTTTGCATTGGGCAGCGTCTCTGAATAGGGCGTTAATGATTGTCCCGCTTCTCGAAAAAGGCGCCGAAGTTGATGCGAAGGATTCTTTGGGCCTCACACCGCTTCACTCAGCGGCGGCGGCGGAGTCAAGCGACATTCAATCGTTTCGCCTGCTCCTTGGGCTTGACCGAGACGCGGGCGACACGAATAGCAGGGCACAAGCTGATATCGCTGACAACGACAGGCAGACGGTGGTTCACTATGTTGCCAAACAGGAGATTTCTTACCTCGAGAGTTTGTTCGAGGCGCAGGATAATCTTGGCCTCGCCATCGACCTCGACGCCGCGGACGTGAATGGCTACACACCGCTGATGATCGCATCCAAATCAGGCCCCCCTGAAGCCGTGTCTCTGCTGCTAGAGAAGGGTGCGGACCCCAACATCCGTGACAAGGAACAGGAGACAGCCATAGCCCATGCTATCTGCCGAGATTTGGGTGCAGGCCACTCTTCAGGGGAGATTATCAAGATTTTGGTCGAACACGGGGCCGAAATAAACGTGTTCGGAGGCCCACACGGAGCACTGTTGTATACCGCGATGTGGCATACTACCAATGAAATCCGGGCCTTGCTCCCGGTGCTTTTGCAGCTCGGCGCCAACGCTGATATTCAGCTACCACCATTTGGGTCACCACTGCACCTGCTGTTTCTCGGTTCTACGCAGCTCGAGGGCAGTGTCCCCACCTATGCACCGCTTCTCGTCGAGCACGGCGCCAAGATAGAGGCACTCGACAGTCGTGGCCGCACGCCGCTTGTCTACGTAGTGACAAAAGGCCGTGATGTGGACAGCATTGAGGCGCTTCTCAAGCTGGGCGCGGACCCGAGCAAACCGGACAGGCTCGGTAGGACGCCGCTGCACTATGCGGCAAGCAACGTGGAAGCGCCGAAAAGCGTCGAGATTCTGCTCAAGTACAAGGCCGACGCCAAGGCGAAGGACGGTCTCGGCCGCAGCGTGCTGTGCATGGCGACGATGATTGACTCCGATCGTAGCACGGAGAACTTTGACAAAGTGCTCGAGCACATTCCCTCGGAGGAGCACGCGGCAGAAAAAGCAGCTGCACTAACGAGCGCGATCAAGCAGGGCAGTGTGGCCATCTACGAAAGGCTTTTGCGCGAGACTGGCCTGGATCTCAACGTCCCCGATCGGCACGGCTGGACGGCCCTGGACATTGCTGAGAGAAACCTGTGGGACGACGTCACCGAGGAACTGCAGAAAACGGAAAAGGCCGTCTACGGCACGAACAAAAAGATGCCGACGCGGCTCAATGAGAAGGACGTGGACAATGAGTTTTTTGTGTCTGATGACGGCACCGAGGCCGGCATGTTGCGTGAGTGTCTTTTCCCGCCACGGTCCCTGTGACGATCCGCGTGGCCCAGAATACTGACGGTGCAATCGTACGGCAGCTTGGACATACACCCGATACTATAACGAGTCGCTGACGGGCACGGTGCGTACGGACCACTGTATCTCGAGCGACAAAGGCATCTTTTACTTTGAGGTGGAAATCCTCAAGTTGAACTCTGAATGGTAGGTATTCGTGTCCGCTTTCTTGCGTCGTCTTTTTCTGCAGCTTTTTCCTGACTCTTGCTTTTCACCTTGCCAGCACCGTCGCAGTCGGCCTTGCCCAAGAGCGCCTACACCTAGATGAGGCCGTCGGCTGGGGCACGAGTTCGTGGGGGTACCACAACGATGATGGGTCGCTTCTGAGCAGCGATAGCTTCCTCGACCACGGTCCCAAGTATGGACAGGGTGATGTGATTGGCGTTGCCTGTGACATGGAGAGCCGCAAGCTGTGGTTTATCAAAAACGGCACGGAGTTGGCGGTGATTTCTTGGAAAGCGATCATTCGGAAGCGGATCCGGGATGAAAAGGAGGCGGCCGCCGAGCAGGGGAAGGAAGACGAAAAGAAGGAGGACGACAAAGAAGAGGTAGAGGCCGAGGATAGTGGAGATGACAGCGCCTCGGACAAGAGCACGGTCAATGGGGGGAGCAGGCGTGTGCTTGACGTGTCCAGCAGTGACGCGGGGACTGAGAGCGAAGCCGAGGACGAGGACGTCGAAGGCAAGGACAAGAAGGGCGAGGAGGGTGAGAAGGGTGAAGAGGGTGAGGAGGGTGAGAAGGGTGAGGAGGGTGAGGAGGGTGAGAAGGGTGAGAAGGGTGAGAAGGGTGAGAAGGGTGAAAAGGGTGAGAAGGAGAGTGAGGTTGAGGATGAGGGTGACGATGCTGGCGAGATAAGCGAAGGAGATGGGCCCGGCTCTAGCGACGACGACGACGACGACGACAAGGCGTCAAATGCGAGCAGCGCCCTGGAAGGCAGGCTGGCCTACGACAATGCGCTGTTCCACGGCCAGCTGTACCCGGCGGTGTCGTTTGTGCACGTCGGCCGCGAGGAGATCCGCGTGCGCGTCAACTTTGGGCCAAAGGGCGCCGCGGGCACGCCGTTCAAGTTTGCGCCGCCCGAGGCGCCGCCGCCGGATCCGGATCTGGAGGCCGCAGCAGACGACAAGCCGGGGGAGGAGACGGAGGTGGCAGCCGAAGCCGGGAGTGAAGACGGGAAAGAGCAGTGATTTTGTTGATTTACAGATTTTGGATAGACCGACCTGTTTCCCATTTACTTTTTTTCTTTTTTTTCTTTTTTTCGTTCTCATCAGGTAGTCAGATGTTTCGGTTGATTCTTTAGAGGCTATTATTGTACAAGAAACCAAACAACCCCCTTTTCATGGCCAGTCTTGAGAAGAGCATTGAAATGACAAAAAGACTAGAAACAAAAACCGAATTATCCTGTTCTATTCGATGCACCCCCGACAGCCCACCCCTACAGCTCCAGCGTCGGCTCCTGGCCCTTTACCCGGCCAATGACCTGCGACGGCGCGTACTTGGGAATGACCTCGTCGTCGTGCAGCATCTCAAACTCCTCCGTGGCGTCGCGGCCCATAAAGTTCATAATGGCCTGCGGCCCGCCCGGGTGCTCGTCCAGCCAGTTGGTCAGGTCCATCACCACGCCCTTGACGACGACCCACAGGTCCTCCTTGGTGTTGTGCTTGGCCACCTCCTCCATGCTGAACTCCTTCTCGGGCACCTTGAACTCCTTGGCACTCGGCTTGGCCGCCGGTGCTGCGGCGGCTGCTGACTTGCCGCCCGAGCCACCGCCCGAGCCGCTGCCGCCCGAGCCGCCGTCATCGTCGTCGTTTGAGCCCTTCTTGCCCGACGCGCCCGTTGCTGCCGACGACGCCTGGCCGGTGCCCCACTCCACCGAGATCTTGCCCGGCTGCGACGGGTCAATGTGCAGGGAGATCTGGCCCAGGCGCTGGGCGGCCGTGCCGCTGCTGCCGCTGCCACCCGACTTGAGCAGCTTCTGGAACAGGTAGTTGCTGGCGGAGTCGCCGGCCACGCGGCCGTAGACGACACAGCCCAGAAGTGAGGAGCCGCCGAGGCGGTTGGCGCCGTGGACGCCGCCGGCCAGCTCGCCGCAGGCAAAGAGACCGTCAAAGGGCTGCTGGTCGTGGTTCAGGACCTGGGCGCGGTCGTTGATCTCGACGCCGCCCATGGTGAAGTGCAGGACGGGTTCCATGACGGCCACGTGGAAGTCGTCGTCGATGTCGAGGGGCAGGTTGTGGAAAAACTTCTTGCCCCAGGGGTCCTTCTGCTTGCCGTCGGCAATGGCGTTGTAGGTCTGGAAGGTCTGCTGCAGGTGCTCGGGCGAGCAGCCAATGTCCTTGGCCAGCTCCTGGCCGGTCATCTTGCGCATGAGGCCGCGGCCGGAGTAGTGGCGGGTGTGGAAGTCGAGGACGTTGGAGGCCTTGGAGTTGAGGATGAGGCGGATGGGGAACTTGCCGTTGTCCTTCTCCTTCCACATCATGCCGGACACGTAGTCGCGGTGGCCCAGCTCGTCGCAGAACCGGTCGCCGTCGCCGTTGAGCAGCAGGCCGCCCTCGCCACGCAGGGCCTCGGCGGCCAGGAACTTGGTCTTGGCCCCGGGGTCCTTGGGGTCGACCAGGCCGGTGGGGTGAACCTGGACCTTGTCCAGGTCGATGCCGTTGCCGCCAATGGACATGACCATCTTCTGGCCGTCGCCGGTGGCGTGGGCGCCGTTGGTGGTGGCCAGGTCGTAGGTGTCGGGGCGGTACTTCTTGAGCAGCGAGGAGTCGGTGAAGTCGGCGGCGTAGCCTCCGGTGGCCAGGATCACGGGGCCATCGAGTGTGTCGGACTCGCCGTTGTGCTCAAAGGTGACGCCAGTCACGTGGTTGCCCTCCTTGTTGAGGGCGGTCACGCGGGCCTTCTTGATGATCTGGACGCGGTCGGGTTCGTTCTCGGCGAGCTCCTCGAGACGCTGCATCAGGGCATAGGTGATGGCCATGCCGGGGAACTTGGCGTCGTGGCCGCGGTGGGTACGCGGCTGGGAGTGGCCACTGGGGGGGTTAGCGATGCGAAGAGAAGGGGAGAGAGGGGGTGGGTTGTGAGAACGTACCCTAACCGCGAGACCAGGGTCAGGTCGAGGTTGAAGACATCCTGCAGCCACTCGACAGCGGCGGCCGAGTTGTAGGTCAGGACGCGGATGAGGTCGGGGCGGGCCTTGTCGCGCGCCGACTTGAGCGTGTCATTGTAAAACTGCTGGACGCTGTCCTGGATGTTGAGCTCGACCTGGGTGCGGGTCAGAGCGCCGTTGATGCCTGAGGTGGCCTTGGTGGAGTTGCCGCCGAAGAAGCCTGAAGAGGTCAGCCATGGTCAGACAGACGGAAGGGTGGAACATACTCTGCTTGTCGAGAACGATGACGTTGCCGCCGGCGAGGTAAATGGTGTGAGCAGCGCTCAGGCCGGACACTGGAAAAGCGTCAGCGGAAAGATTCGCATGTGACAATGGATGACAGGGTCAATACGTACGGCCACCACCCACGACAATCACTCTGGGGGCCATTGGAAGACGGAATGCGTGAGGTCAAGACGATGAATGAGGAAGGGATGGGAGGAAGAAAAGTGGTGAGGACGCGGGAAGAAAGTCTGTGGAAACAGTACAGCGCGAGACACAATTGTCAAAACGGGGGAAGAACTCTTTAAAGCCTGCAGGTCGCCTGTTGAGCTTGTGACGCCTGGGGTAAGCATGCGCCATAGAGCCGCCTCCAGCGAGGCTAAGCCGAACTGCTCTCCAGCTGATTCGTTCCACAGCGCTGGTGGAGCCCACCAATGCCGAGGTCGACGCCTGATCACACGCCGACTGTTGTCCGAAAGCTTCTCTATTTCATCAACTTTTCATTTATTCTTTTGCTTCATTTGCTCTTCGTTTTCGTTTTGGCTTTCTCACTCTTTCTCTCTCCCTCTTTTACCTTTTCGTTCACATTTGTTCTTCCTCGCCCATCGCTGTAGTGACCACCGAAGCTTAGTGAGACGCCGAATTCCCCGCTGAAAGCACCATTACCGAGGCCCGCTCAGGTTTAAGTCACCGGAGCCGCTTCCAGATCTCGCGAAAGACGAAGTGCGCAGAAGCATAAAAACAGACGCCCAGCTCGGCTGCACGTGCCTGGCCTTCATACTCCATACTCGGACACTCACAGCAATCTGATGCCATCTGTATGGAGCCGTACTTGTATCTTACGGAGTATCACCTCCATCTCCGCCTTTCACATGTGAAGAAATCTGGGGTCTCCGCAAACGAGCCTATTAGCCACAAAAGCGATCACCTGATTTTACTAGCCGCTTTTATGTCTCACGTGACTGTAAGAGATCCCAGCTAACTCCGCTTAGTTCACTTGCACGTGCCATTTTGCCCCATTATTTTTGTTTGTTTTGGTCGTGCTTTACGGAGTACTTTCTGATTCTGCACTCTCTTTCCATCCACATTACCAAGTTGGTCTTACAGTATGGCCGGTGTCTTGAACTCCGTTGGTTCCGGGGAAGGTGACCGGGAGCGTCTAGTCTCTACTGTGGACAAACGCTCGCCCTGTTGTTGGAGCGTCGTGTCTGTCCCCTCAAGCTTCTTGTTATCCCTTCAAGCCGCTTGGTGAGCGTCTCGAGGGCAAGGAGTAAGGCGGCTTCCTGGTGCACTCGCAAGCCGAGCTTTCGCCAACTCAAAAAGAGAAAGTTTCAGCAAATCCACGGGCACGAAAACGACAGCTATACAGCGACGACGATGCCGAACCACGGGCAAAGCGAGCGCGGACCGCGGACGACGCGACCGACGTCAGAGTCAGCACGATTGACACAACAGAACCTCGCACGCTTCAACAAGATGGGCAAGAAGAAGACCTCCGGCCCCTCGGACAATTCGGGATCGACGAAGACCACATCGACAGCTTCTGGATTTGCTATCAAGGCCCGAAACAATGGAATCCTCGAACCGGCATACTCCAAGCCACCTACGAATCTCGAGGATATCCGCAGACGACACGCCAAATCCCGCGCCACCGCCTCCCCACCAGAATCAGTATACAACGACTATGTCGACATAGTCGAGGGAGCCGGTAACGAAGCGACCGTGGTCGTCCAGACGAACGAGCTGTTGAAGAGGTATCACAAGGGCTACCGCCCAGCCTACAACCGAGCATTCACGAATCTTCCGGGAGACGTTGGATTCAACAATGGTCTGTCTGCCCCACAGCCTGACTTCGTCGAAGGACTTGAGGCAGAAGAATACCGTCCGTTCCCCGTGGACGACCACGTCCCGGGAGCTGCCCTCTATAAAGACGACCCCCGCTCGATCACCCTGCCACACATAGCTGGAGAATGGAAGGGCCCCGCCGGAGACATGAGAGAAGCGAGAATGCAGAGCGCCTATGACGGAGCAGCCCTGGTCCACAGCAGGAACCAGGCTCTTTCCTACATGGGAAAATCTGACCCTCCCGGTCACGCCGAAATTACGACATTCACTACGGACGGCAAGAACATCAGTTTCTTTGCACACTATGCGGCTGAATCAGAAGACGGCATGCTTGAATACCACCAGTTTCCTGTCCAGTCGACGAGTTTGGTCAACTCCCTCGGAGAACACAAGGAGGGCCGAAAAGGACTCAGGAACGAACAGGACCACGCAAAGAGACAGTCACAAACGCTGAGAGACCAGCTGAAGGAGCACTACAAGCAGCAGCGCACCAGTGGCCTCAACCCTATCGCCGAAGGAGCGCCTTCCTTGCCTGTACTAGGCACCGAACCACTGGACGCTTACGAGGACGACTACGAGGTCGTCGAACCACAACTTGTCTACCAGCCAACACCCCCTACATCGTCCAAGCCCAAGCATAGTGATTCGCACCACTCGCATTCGCACCACTCGCATTCGACGCCACATTCGTCGAAGGCTCCCTCTCCCACACACAGTTCTACCCACGGCAGCGGAGGCAAGCGAAAAGCTTCGTCCTCACAATCATCCCACGGGTCTCCCGGACACGTCAGCAAGCATAGAAGCCACTGGAAGAAGGACGCCACAAGCGGACGTTATTACCACAAGCATTCGGATGGTACCGTCTCGTGGCTTGACGAGGAAGACGAGCGAGACTAGTTGTCACGGACCGCCGTGGCAGATGTGTGCCCTCACCTGAGAGACTGCAATTGTAACGTGGAGATTCTGCCAGTCTTTACCGCTAGCCTGCCCCTTTTCTGTATTAAGTTCTGGTTCTCTTAATACTGCGTACTCCATAGAGACTTCGACAAAAATTTGGCTGCCTTAAATGGCAGGCATCTTCGTCAGTCCGAGTAATTACTCAGCATTCAGTGCACGTGCAGATCACGGGCGAACGTTCTGCGGAGCCTGTTTCACCATTCAGGCATGCGTCATCAAGCCGAACGCTCCACGGGCTCGCTAGTCCGGCTTCTACCAACTTCAAAAAACCGCCGCCATGAGACTCTGCCTACCCGTCCTTGCCTCTCTGAGCCTCACTGCTGTTTCGCAGCTCGTCCACCAACAGCAGCAGCCGATCGTGGACGTCCAACGTCAAGATCATCCTCGCCTGCCGCAACAGCCTCTGGCCATGCCTGCACCACCACCACCACCACCGGCCGGCCCGGCCGTTCCGATCCTGCCTGGCGAGGGTGGGTCCGGGTCGGATAAGGCGGGCTCGCCGCCGGAGACGGGAACGGTGATGCTGTCGGACGTGCTGGGTCGCGACCGCAGCATCAACGTCTTTGCCGCATTCACGCGCGATTTTGCCTACATTACAGAGCGCTTCGACGACGCGGCGCGGAATTCGACGGTGCTGGCGCCGCTCAACTCCGCCATCGAGGCGCTGCCGCGCAAGCCCTGGGAGGACCCGCGCGACTACCACGCGCTGGGTGCCGATGCCTACGAGGGCGACGACGGCCAGGAGCGTGCCCGGCAGAACCTGCGCCGCTTTGTGGAGGCACACATTGTGCCCGTCAGCCCCTGGCCGGAGAAGCAGCAGGCGCTACCCATGACCGGTGGCGGCGCCGGCGATCGGGTGTGGTGGGAGACGACAGCCGACGGCCGCCGCGTCATCCAGCCAGGCAACATCGAGGTGGCCAGCGTGGCCAGTACGGTGGCCAACGGCCAAGTGGTGAGTTGTCTGGGAGAGAGAGCAAAACTGGAACATGTGCTGACCTCGTCTTCCAGTGGATCATCAAGGGCGTGCGCAACTATTCGTCTTGAGTCTCTTGACGCATCGTGAGGGAGAGGATGGGAAAGGGTCAGGACTGTCAGGACTGTCTACGTGTTACGATTCATGGGCTTCGATGCTGGGTTTTGAGGCATTTGCAGTGCTGCACTTTGCAGCATACTGGAATGAATTACTGTCTTTATCGTAACAAACAACTGTCTATTCGTCGTCGTCGTCATCTCGTCTTCGTCTCCATCTTCGTGTTCGTCGCCCTTTTCTGCCATCACGTGCGCTTACCTCATCACCCTTATCTTATCGTCTCGGCCCGGCAGAAAATCCAGCCCTCCCCTTTTTGTGCCGTCACGCCCCAAGCCGCCCAAGCAAGGAAGGAGCTGGGGTCGCTCCGTCTCATCGCGCAAAACTCGCTTTTCTGGCTTCATCCTCCTCATTGCCTTCCCCCCCCAAACGCGCGCTTCTGTCGGGGGGCTTCTGCCAGTCGACTTTGTCTTTGTGATACTTTTTCTCGTGCGTTTTTGGCAACCACAGCGCCCTTTGTCCCGCTTCTTTGTTTCCTTTTGTCCGCGCTGTCGCGTCTGGTGCTGTCATCGCCCCGGCGTCGGCCCCGTCTTCGTCGATCTCCTTCATCTCTGGACCCCGTTGTCATCGTCGCCACTATCCTGCGAGTCTGCTCAGGGCCATCGACAAGCTGCTCTGACTGATCAGATTTCGGGTCGCTGAGCCGAGTTCCCCTGATTACCTAGCTGTGAGTTCATCGCGTCCCGTCAGCAACCAAAAGATCGCCGACTCTCTGTTTCTTAAGCCTCCTTCTCGTCTTCCCACGTTCCTTTGACGCTCTGCGATCGAAACACTGACCCGCCAAGTCTGACCCGTCAAGTTCCGAGTTTCTTCTCGTAGATGAAGTCTCCCGTTGCAAATTTCCTCAGCCTCGAATGAGCAACGTCCGTCTTGACTTCAACCTCGACCACCTCCAAGCTCGACCACGCGCCCTCCAAGAACACCACAGTCTGCCCAATATGGCCCACCGCGAACGCGACTCGCGCGACCACTTGGGTGGCGACCCCTACCCCCCGCAAGGGCCGCCGCAGCAGCAGCCGCAGCAACCTGGCCCTCAGCCGCCGCACCACAGCTCGGCCGGCTCCATCCCCATCCACCAACCCGTGGCATCGCGTCTCCCCGGCGCCATACACAGCCCCAATGGTCTGCTCGCCAACCACGGCGCCGGCGTGGGTGGTGCGCCGCCGCCGCCGCAGATGGGTGGCCCGCCGCCACAGAACGCTGTCTCCAGCTACGGCGGTCCGCCTCCGCCCCCTTTACACGGCGGCGGCGGTGACCCAGGACGGCCACGCACAATGCTTCAGGAGCATCAGCAGCAGCAGCATCAGCAGCAGCATCAGCAGCCGCATCAGCAGCCGCATCAGCAGCCGCATCAGCAACAGCAGCAGCAGTCCCCGCTGTACCTGCCCCACGGCGGCGCTCCGGGAGGACCCCCTCCAAACCTGGGCCCTGGCGGACGACCTCCTCCGGGCTATGGTGGCCCTCTGCAGGCTGATAACCGTGGCGGCCAGCCACCGCCCCAGGGATACGGCCCCGCAGGCGTCGGCCCTGGCCACGGCGGACCTCCGGGCCCTGCTGGACCGCCAGGCGGCCCGCCTCCTCCGGGACCTGGTGTGTCTCAGGGCCAACAGCCCATCTTAAATGTGCGTTTTCCGCTCGTGCTCCACTTTCCCTTCATTGTCTGACATGTTGCCGCAAACAGGATGCCCTTAGCTACCTCGACCAGGTCAAGGTCCAGTTCCACGAGCAGCCCGATGTCTACAACCGGTTCCTCGACATCATGAAGGACTTTAAGAGCCAGACGTGAGTTTCCCTTGGTCCTTGTCGCCGCCGCCATCGTCTCCTGCTAACAGCGTTCCCTAGCATCGATACCCCTGGTGTCATCAGCCGCGTCTCTGATCTCTTCGCCGGCCACCCCAACCTCATCCAGGGCTTCAACACTTTCCTCCCTCCCGGCTACCGCATCGAGTGTGGCCTCGAGAACAACCCCAACAGCATCCGTGTCACGACGCCGTCCGGCTCCATGATTCACTCCATCGGCGGCAGCCGCCACCCCCCCCAGGATGGACCCCATGGACCTCCCGGCTTCCTGGGCCCCCGCTCCTGGCCCCATCAGCAGCCGCCGCCGCCGCCGCATCAGCAGCAGCACGCTCAGCCGCCCCAGCAGCCACCCCAGCAGCCCCCCCAGCATGTCCACCGCAGCGTGGAGGGCCTCGACGGTCCCTATGGTGGCCCCGTGCACGGCGCTCCTCCCCCAGGCGCTCCGTATGGCCCTGGCCTTGTTGCCTATGATGCACCGCGTCCTCTACCACCCGGAAGCCACGGCGGTGGCCCCGCTGGACCCGTAGCCCCCGGTGCCGCGCATTCCTCCGTCCCCCGCGCCACCCATACACCTGCACCTGGCCCCGGTGCCAATGGCAGTGCCGGCCAGGGGGCTGGCGAAAAGCGTGGGCCCGTCGAGTTCAACCACGCCATATCATATGTGAATAAGATCAAGGTGCGTCTCCGTCCATCCCCATACCCTAGTCGTTTTCATTTTGTTTCCCGCTGGCTGACCCCCTCAGAACCGCTTCCAGGAAAAACCCGAGATCTACAAGCAGTTCCTCGAAATCCTACAGACCTACCAGCGCGAACAGAAGCCGATCGAAGAGGTCTATGCCCAAGTTACCACCCTCTTCAGCAGCGCCCCCGACCTTTTGGAAGACTTCAAGCAGTTCTTGCCCGAGTCGGCCGCGCACGCCAGACCTGTTGCCAATCGTTTCAGCCCCCTTAGTCCGTCTGCCTTGGGGCCCGCCGCACTGGCCCAGACCACGCCACCTGGCCAGACCTCTCGTGACGGGCCTAAGATGCCACCGGTCGGGAACTTTGCACCGCCGTCGAGCACGAGCAAGGAAAGCAAGAAGCGGCCGCGTCAGGACAAGCAAGCGCCCCCACAGTCCGTGGCCGTGCCCATGGAGCTGACAGCGTCGACGTCGGCCGTGCGCGGCATGCCCGGTGCTGCTTCCAGCAACAAGCGCACGAAGCTGACGCACAAAACGACCGCCGACGTCGTGTCGCTCGTGGAGCCCACGCTGACGCCGGTGATGCCAGGCCCGCTCCCCCCGTCGGACATCATCCAGGACACCCAGGAGGGCCTGGCCTTTTTCGAGCGCGTCAAGAAGTTCTTGCCGAATCGCACGACCATGAACGAGTTCCTCAAGCTCATCAACCTGTACCGCTTGGGCCTCATCGAGCTCAGCGTGCTGGTGGCCAAGAGCCACGACTTCATTGGCGGTAGCGCTGAGCTGTACAACTGGTTCAAGAGCTACGTCAACTACACGCACGAGGACGAGATCGTCGACAACCAACCCGCGCCGCCCTCTGGCAAGGTGTCGCTGAGCAACTGCCGCGGTTTCGGGCCCAGCTACCGCCTGCTGCCGCGGCGCGAGCGGCTTCGCCGCTGCAGCGGCCGCGACGAGCTCTGCAACTCTGTGCTCAACGACGAGTGGGCGTCGCACCCGACCTGGGCGTCGGAGGACTCAGGCTTTGTGGCCCACCGCAAGAATGGCTACGAAGAGGGCCTGCACCGCATCGAGGAGGAGCGCCACGACTATGACTTCCACATCGAGGCCAACCAGAAGTTTATCCAGCTGCTGGAGCCGCTGGCGCAGCAGATGCTGACGCTGGCGCCGGCGGAGCGCGAGAGCTTCCGGCTGCCGCCCGGCTTGGGCGGCCAGAGCACGTCCATCTACAAGCGTGTCCTGAAAAAGGTGTACGGTCCCGACAAGGGCGCCGAGGTGGCGAACGACATGTTTGCCCACCCATTTGCGGCCGTACCCGTGATCATGACGCGCCTCAAGCAAAAGGACGAGGAGTGGCGCTTCTCGCAGCGCGAATGGGAGAAGGTGTGGATGGCCCAGACCGAGGCTATGCACCTCAAGAGCCTCGACCACATGGGCATCCAGGTCAAGTCCAACGACAAGCGCAACCTCTCGGCCAAGCACCTCGTGGACGTGATCAAGACCAAGCGCGAGGAGCAGCGCCGCGCCGTGGCCATTGGCAACAGCACGGCCGCGGGCACGGCCGTGCACCAGTTCCTGTGGGACTTTTCGGACCGCGACGTGCTGCTGGACCTGCTGCGCTTCATGATGCTGTATGTTCTGAACAGCGGGCAGCACGGCGCCGCCGAGAAGGAGCGCATCACCGACTTCTTTGAGACGTTTGTCCCGCAGTTCTTTGACCTGCCCGAGGACCTGGTGCTGCAGCGTCTCAGCGACATTGACTGCGAATCGGCCGACGAGGACGCCGAGGACGCCACGCCCGCCGAGCTGACGAATGGGCGCAGCAGCAGCCGTCGCCACGCCAAGAAGTCGGACCTGCTGCGCGGCGTGCTTGACCCCGCCGGGCGGAACAATGGCGGCAGCAATAGCAGCGCCAAGTCAGGCGCGGCGTCGGCGTCGTCGCCTGCACGTAACCAAAAAGAAGACACGGCCGGCCCAACCACGTCCAAGGAAACGACGCCCGATGTCGGCTCGGCCAATGAGGAGGAGATGCCGGACGCGCCAGCGGCCGCGGCGGAGGAGGATGCTGCAGCGAACACGGCGACAGCCTCTGGCGCCGGGCCGGCAACATCAGCAGCACTGGAGCTCTCGACGGAGCGCTGGCTGCCGACAGCACCACGGCCGACCGTGGTGTCCGGGCCGGACAACGCGCTGCTGGCGGAGAACGGCGCGGGCGGCGGCGAGCTCAAGGCGGACGGGCCGTTCAAGCGGCAGTGGTACAACTTCTTCTGCAACCAGACGATCTTTGTGTTCTTCAGCGTCTTCCACACGCTGTACGAGCGGCTCAAGAGCGTCAAGGAGAGCGGCGACAGCGTGCTGCAGGAGCTGAGCCGGGAGAACGCGGAGAAGCCGGGACGGGCGCTGGGGCTGATGCAGGAGCCGATGGCGTACTTTGACGCGAGGCGCCCTGAGCAGTTCTGGCCGCGCACGGTGGACCTGATTGAGGACTTTTTAACGGGCGAGATTGAGGAGAGCCGGTACTTTGACGTGCTGCGGCACTACTACCTCCGGAAGGGCTGGACGCTGTACACGATCCAGGATCTGCTCAAGACGCTGTGCCGGCAGGCGCTGGTGTGCAGCGGGTCGGACACGCGGGAGAAGACGCAGGAGCTGGTACAGCAGTTCCTGGCGAGCCGGCAGCACGAGGAGACGAGCTACGAGACGGAGATCAGCGCGCGCAAGTTTGCCGAGAAGTGCATCAAGGACGGCGAGATGTTCCAGGTCACGTGGTATCCTGGCGCGCACGAGGCGGCGGTGCGGTGGCTGCAGCGGGATGAGCCGACGTTCAATGCGGACGCGCTGGCGCTGCAGGAGCGGTGGCAGTACTACATCTCAGCGTACATGCGCATCGAGCCGACAGAGGGCGTGCCGCGGGCGCGGCTGGCCAAGTCGGTGCTGACGCGCAACCTGCCGTCGGCGAGCGACGGCGACTCGGAGAGCGGCGACGGGCGCAAGGCGGTGGCGTTCCACGAGGGGCTGGTGCTGCGCATCTGTCTGAACTCGTACCAGATTGTGTACGAGAAGGACACGTACGAGTACTTTATCTACAGCCACGACGGAGGCGGAGAGGGGGAGGGGGAGGAAGAGGAGGAAGAGGAGGAGGAGAAGGAGGAAGAGGCGGGTGGAGAAAAGGGGGAGAGGGAGGAGGAGGACGGTGCAGACGACGGGGAGGAAGGCGGGGATGGTGGCAAGAAGGCGACGAAGAAGACGCGAGCCACACCAACGACAACGACGACGCCGGCGCAGAAGCAGGCGGCACGGGCGGCACGGCGCGCGGCGGCGGGCGAGGCGCGCGCCAAGCACCGGGCAGACCAGGCGCGGCGGCGGCGGGCGTTCCGCGAGCAGCGGTTCCGCGAGAAGTTTGTCATCAACAACGCGTGGATGAAGGACAAGACGCAGGAGGAGGTGCGCGCGCAGACGGACAAGTTTGCGCGCTGGGTGGCGGACGGCGTGCTGCCGAACGGCGAGACGGCGGCGCCGAGTGGCGGTGCAGCTGCCGAGAATGGCAAAGACAAGGACAGCGCTGCTGCCGCCTCTGCGGATGTCTCTGCTGGTGCCGACGTGCCCGCGCGTGCGTCGTCCAAAGACAAGGCCAACGCCGAGCCGGCCGCGGCGTAAGCGGGGAGGAAAGCAAGTGGACGATTGGGAGATGGGAGAAGGAGGAAACTGGCTTTCCTCTGGGATTCTTTTGATTTTCTTGTTTTCAAAGATGCGATTTCGGTTTCGATCTCTTAGACGTCATGTGGCTTATCTTTTCTTTTTTCTTCTTCTCTTTTCGTATCTTCTCATGTCTTGCTTTTTCCTGTATCTGCCAAACGTCTACTCTATTTGCAATCCAACTCTTGACTCCTTCTATCCTGCCTTGTCTATTCTGCTACCTTGTACCTACCTGCTAACATAAAGATCTACAATAACTCCCCACGGTTTTGCTCGCACAGCCCGTCATGTGTCAAACAATTCACAGGTTGGACTGGAGGCCCGCTGGTGGCGTTTGCGATCTAAGAATGTCATTACTTTTAGAGCTGTGTCACACATGAACTGGAAACTCCAGCAACTTGCAACGCCTGATCACGTCCACGTGTTCCCGTCTGTCCACGCCACCCTCTTTCTCTCCCCCCTTTACCCCCCCCCACGCAAAAGGCCCTCAAGCAAAAAAAGAGTTTAGCAAACTCACTGCAGGTTCTCAATGACCAGCGCCGACGCTCCGCCGCCGCCGTTGCAGATGGCCGCGACGCCAATCTTGGCCTTCTTGTTGGCCAGCACGCTCGTCAGCGTGGTCAGGATGCGCGCGCCCGAGGCGCCCAGCGGGTGGCCAATGGCGACGGACCCGCCAAAGACGTTGACCTTGGCCGCGTCCAGGTTGAGCAGCTTCAGGTTGGCCAGGGCGACGACGGAAAAGGCCTCGTTGATCTCAAAGAAGTCGACGTCGTCGGCGGTCAGGCCGGCGTGGGCCAGCGCCTTGGGAATGGCCAGGGCCGGCGCAGTCGTAAACAGCTCGCTGGCCTGGGCGGCGTCGCCCCAGCCGCGGATCTTGGCCAGCGGCGTCAGGTTGAGCTCCTTGAGCTTGGCCTCGGAGACCAGCACGACAGCGGCGGCGCCGTCGTTGAGCGGCGCGGCGTTGGCGGCGGTCACGGTGCCGCCCTGGGGCTTGAAGGCGGGCCGCACGGTCTTGAGCTTGTCAATGTTGAGGTTCTTGACCTCCTCGTCGCGGTCGACGCGCGTCGCGGGCTTGCCGCGCGGCCCGGGCACGTCGATGGGCGCAATCTCGACAAACAAGCCGGCCTCGGTGGTTGCCTGCGCCCGCTGGTACGTGGCAATGGCGTAGGCGTCCTGGGCGTCGCGGCCGATGGCGTGGGTGTCGTTGCAGAGCTCGGCCTGCATGCCCATGTGCTCATGGCGGAAGGCGTCGGTCAGGCCGTCGTTGAGGACGCCGTCGACGAGCTGGGTGTTGCCGTACTTGTTGCCGGTGCGCAGGCTGGGCAGGTAGTGGGGCGTGTTGGACATGGACTCGGTGCCGCCGGCGACGACAATGGAGGCGTTGCCGGTGATAATGGTCTGGGCGCCGAGGATGATGGCCTTGAGGCCGGACGCGCAGACCTTGTTGACGCCGGTGCAGACGGTGGAGTTGGCCAGGCCGGCGTGGATGGCCACCTGGCGGGCCGGGGCCTGACCGAGGTTGGCGGGCAGCACGTTGCCGAAGAAGACCTCCTCGACGTCGTGGGGGTTGATCTGGGGGACGCGCTCAAGAGCGGCTGGGCAGTTAGTGGAGAGTACCGAGAGCAACGACGGCGGCCAACGCACACTTGACGGCGTGGGCGCCGAGCTGGATGGCCGAGAGGCTGGAGAGAGAGCTGCAAAGACGTCAGATCGAGGCTGGAGATCAACCAGGGAGAGGTACTAACCCTAGGAAGGACCCCACGGGGGTTCTGGCAGCGGCCACGATGTAGACGGGAGGAAGGTTGGCCATTTTGGAGGTTGAGATGTGCGGACGAGGACGAGAAGAGAAGTGAAGAGAAGAGAAGAGAAGTGAAGTGAAGAGAAGTGAAGGGTGAAGAGAGTGTTGTCTATCGTAGGTGGAAGGACCGTTGGAGCTATGAAAAGGTCAGGGGCGCGTTAACAGCTGCCCCACCAAAAATAATTTGTTGAGGGACGGAGCGCTTGCGAGGAGCTTACGGAATAGTATCGGTGTGTGAACAATGGAACGTTATTCTGGCTGCGTCCGTCGGCCATGATTTTTAATCAGGAACGGTGAGCTCTTTCAGGACATGAGAAAGGGATTGTCAATCGTCTGCTTGACACCAACGAGTAAGGAATTGCCACCAACGCCTTTGAGGCCAAAACAACATCAGCTCGTCTGCGGAACTTCTATACTCGGCATAGTCAACGGCGTGGTGATGGCGGAATGCTTGAATAGTCATTGGAGTTCTAGATCACACTCTGCACGTGTCTGACTCGACTGCTCCCGAGTCCAGACATCACCCTCCTGCCGAATGACCTTGAGGCCTACTGACCGCCCTACCTTATCTGGACCGTCGGTGCGCCTCCTGGACTTTAGACATAATCACGTGCAATGCTGAGTTGCAACTGCCATACGTGTTGTAATGCAGTTTGTAGTATAATATGCTGAATCGTACATTTGTTCTGGGACCATCTGGCTCCCTACGCGCTCAACCGCTTCCGTCCCTTGGCTCGCCGCCGCGCCAGCACCTTGCGGCCACCCTTGGTGCGCAACCGAGCCAGGAAACCCACGCGCCGCTTCTGTACGAGCCGCGTCGCCCCCGACATCGTCGGCCGCGGGCCGCAGCGGATCTGGGTGCCAGCGCCTGCCAGCGCCGGGTGCCGCGAGATCGAGGCCGGGTCCACCACATCTGCCGTGCTGCCAGTGGAGCATGCACCGCCCGTCTCAACCGTGCTGGGTCCAGGTCCGACCGGTCCCATCCGGCCCAGCCGGGCCGGCCGTCCAGACAAACTCGGCCGCAGCAATGGGAGGATCGAAAACGTCCTAGATCTTGGGTCAGTGCTGAGACAAGAGGAAAAGGATGAAGGGGTAACGACCGCAGAAAGTACAGTCGACGCACCGAGTCTGGATCTTCGTCGTCCGGGTTGCTGTCGTGCGTGTTGTGAAGCGGCCGACGGCGCGCGCCACTGCTGCTGCGGCGACGGCTGGGCGCACGGCAAGCATGGTCGTGTATGTGTGTTGGTCGCAGGAGGAGTGCTGTGCGTGACGTGCTGCTTTGCAACAGTGTGGTGTATTGCTGTCTTGTCGTGTCGTCGGAGTAAAAGGTTTGACCTTTGCTCGATGCACTAAGCCCGGTTCGGATGTCACAGAAATTAATGGGACCCACAGTCGTATTGGCTGGTGCAGATAGTATCATTAATAGTAAAATGGTAGTAAAATGGATAAACAACTCTGTGATGCGTCCTCCATTACGGAGTACAAAACATCCATCGACCATGTCGGATCCCACATGCTCGCAAGTTCATCACTTGCAATGCCACTGTCTATCTTGTCCTTTTCTTTGTTCTCGAATCTTTTATGCCCATGTTTGGCACCTGTCGCAGATTCTGTGTACTTGCCAATTAGGCAATCAACGTTTTCACCGCACTTTCTGAAAAAAACCAACGTTTTATATTCGACTGGCATCAGCTTGTCCAGCATAGCTTCCATGAACCGTAGAGTGAAAGAGCCCTCAACAAAATATGTCATCATCCACGCTGCCCGAGAAAGGATGCCACCGATCGCCCGCAGCATCATCCAGAAAACCTCGAGCATGGAGAATACGGGCCACCGTCTGATCTCTTCTTCCTTTTTCTCAATCAATCATCCACCGGCCCGGTCTGGAGTTCTCGGGCACTCGTCTCCCATAGACCTACTTCACTGAATAGAGAGGGGCCGAGATCAATCAAACCACACGCGAGGTGGTGCTTTTTGGCGTCGACGAGCCAGCCTTCTCCGTGGCACGCTCAAGTGTTCGCGGAGCATTGTGTCTGTTTCGTCCAAACAGGGAACTTTATGTCAACTTTGTCATCACCACAAACTGTCAGGAACATCTGCGTCTGCAAAAGGCAAGCTGGAAGAAAAAGACAGTGCTTGAATGGACGATCATCGCGAGGATCTAGTTGAAGGCCCGAAGCTGTTTTATGATTTGATTGCATCTTGATTCGTTGCCAATTGCCAGCCTGCTGTATCAATAAGCTGTGCCACTCAATTCCATATATAGTGTTCTGTTTGGTTGTCAAACAGCCTCCCTTCGTTCCCAAGCCTGCGTTCTTGTCTGTCCCGTATTGCGTTCGTCCTCTACAGCTCGTCGCGGCCTGTTGCCGTAGCCGTGTTCCCGTCGTCGGCCGCCTTGTCCCTGGCCTTGTCCTCGGACGCCTCGTCTTTGACCACTTTGTCCGTCGGCTTCCAGTCCAGCGCCTTGAGCCGCTCGGACAGGATGGGGTGGGAGAAGTGGTAGTTGGCGTAGAGCCAGTCGGCGTCCATGGTGCTGAGGTTCTGGATTTGCAGGCGGATGAGCGACCGGGCCAGCTCGTGTTCATAGCCAAGGCCGCGTGCAAAGTTGTCGGCCTGGAACTCGTAGCGGCGGCTGAGGACGTTCATCAGCAGCTTGATGACCATGTCCATGGGTGCGAGCGCATCGGAGAAGAGGATGAAGCCGACGATGATGGGGCGCTGCTGGAAGCCGAAGTCGGCGTAGAGGCTCCGGTTGTTGAGAAAGACTGAGAAGAGCGCAAAGATGTAGAGGAAATGCGCCTGCGAGATGGCAAAGAGGCGCGTGGTGTGGCCAAGGCTCCAATGGCCCAGCTCGTGAGCCAGCACGGCCACGACCTCCTGCGTGTCGCTCTTGTCGATGAGAGTGTCGTAGATGACAATGTGCTTCTTCCACGGCAGCCCGAAGAAGTAGGCATTGCTGTGCGCGCTGCGCTTGCTGCCGTCGATCACGTGCAGCTCGTGCAGCGGGAACGCGAGCCGCTGGGCCAGCGCCTCGACGGCGGTCTTGAGCGGGCCGGGCGCCAGCGGCGACAGCTTGTTGAAGAGCGGCAGGATGGCGATGGGGTAGATGGTGATCATAAACACCTGGAGCACGGCGCAGAGCAGCCACACATAAAAGACAAAGCCGTCGCCGGTGCGGCGGATGACGGCCAGGAAGGCCGAGGCGATGGGCGGCACCAGTGCAAACGTCAGCAGTAGCGTCTTGAGCATGTCGGTGACGAAGAGGCGCGGCGTCTGCTTGTTGAAGCCGAACTTGGCCTCGAGCCAGAAGGTGTGGTAGACGGACGCCGGCAGCGACAGCACCTGCGAGAGCACAATGGTCGTGAGCACAAACACGATGGACTGCGCAATCTCGCTGCCGGCCAACCGCGCCGGCGCCCACCGCAGCAGCAGACGGCCGGCAAAGGCCCACAGCTTGGGCAGCACGTCGTACTGGAAGAAGACGACGTTCTGCAGCTGCGACCACAAGCCGTCGACAAACCCAAACTTGGCCTTGGCGCGGCCGTACGCCTGGCTCTTGTCGTAGACCTCCTGCGACACCTCGTGCCGCAGCACGGCCGGCGCTTTGCTGCGCTTGAGCACCTGATACTGGCGCAGCGTGAGGAAGCCTTCGAGGAAGTACTGCGCAAACGAGAAGCCCAGAATGAGGCGCTTCCACGGGAAGGCCGGGCGGTCGAGCAGCTGGGCAAGACGCTAGAGGAGTTAGACGAGGCGAAAGAGAAGGACGAGTGCAGGGGCATGCAAAGACATACCTGGAGTAAGCTCGACATCGTGGCGATCTGCGTGCGAAGAGGGATCTTGGGAGGAGGAGGACGCGGTCGACTCGGGAGCTTCGGAAAATAGAAACGGACGGGAGGAAAGACAACAGGTGAAGGAAAGCAAGAGGAATGGAGCGCACTGCACAACGTTCTATGGTGGCCGATGGAGCGTCGTCAATCCGAGCTTACTAGCTGCAAGCAATGGTGCAAGCTGGCCTCGAGTGCTCCACCACGTTTCGTATTCACATCGTCAGTGCTACATGTGATTGGATATGGAGGCGCCGTGGTAATAGCGGTCCTGTAGTACAAACAGCTAATTGCACAGCCGATTCTATGCTAACAGCATGAGCGTCTGAACTCGTACAAAACCCATACGATAGTTACCTATCTAGAAACCTATTTCATTCAAGAAGATAGCCGTCCCGTCAAGACGTTCTGCTACCGCCCATTCCGTGAAATCCGCATGTTGGCCTTGACGCGCTCCAGCAGCTGCTCCGTCGTGTTGCTAGGCTGCGGATGCAGATTTCTCTGCGACGTCAGCCGAGGTTGCGTTAGCTTGGCTTCTCACACTTAGTGCTCAGCGGTTTGGACAGCTGTCAACCGGGGCAGGACGACGGCCCGTAGACGGCCACCTACCGCTGCCAGCCACCGCCATAGCTCGTCCCGCGTCCACGACTCGGGGTCGCCTGTCGGGTCTGCCTGGGCCGGAAACAGGTCGCCACCCCAGATGGCCCACAGTGCCACGCCGGTCACGAGCCCAGAGAATGCTGCAGGCTGTTAGTATCAGGCAGGGTGTGAAGAAGGCGGACCTGGTGTCGGAGCCTCGGAGGTGCCAGGGTCTACTCACCCAAGACGGCATTCTAAGTATATGTTAGCGAGATCGCATTGTTAAAAAGACAAGAACAAGAGACGGACCTTGGACTTCATTGCCCGGTCAAGTGCTGTTGGCATCGTGGTGATACTTGTTGCGAAAGTGTCTGAGACTCAAGGTTGTAGTGCTTCCTGACAGCACCGCACGCCTGTCGTTGTAGAGTACTTTGATCCCGACAACAAACCTGGACGTGGTAGAGTGTAGCTTTAATCGCCAACACTGCGATCTCACATCTTATGGTTGTCCTGCGTCTTTCGCCACGTGTGCTCAACCTCGCCTCTTTGTTAATGCTGATGCCTGGAAAGATACAAGAGGTACCTAGGTACTTCGTACCTGCTTGCAGCTTGGCGCAAAAGAGTTATTACATAAGCGGTCCTTGCATATATCACGTGCGCGCTCACACACAAAACATGAAAAAAAACTGCGGGGACAAAAAAACGGAAAAAAGAAAAAAATTGGCGACCAGGGCAAAAATCCGACGACGAGATTCAAGACCCCACGACGAAACACATCAGCAAGTCTCGCAAGTCGACAAACAGCATTTCAAGAACCCCTTTTCCCCCGGTCAGCACCAGCACCAGAAATCAGCCAAAATGCCGCGCGAGGTTGCCGATATCAAGCAGGTGTGTACCAGGAGGTGGCCACTGGCAGAGGTGTTGGCGAGAGAAGGCTAATTCAGTTTCGCAGTTCATTGAGATTGCTCGGCGCGAGGATGCGTCCAGTAAGTGATTATCTGGGGGGATGGACGACGGACGGACAGACGGACGGACAGACGAACGGACAGGCGGACGGACGAACGAACGAAGAACGACGGACGAAGTGGACGGACGACCAGACAGCTAACACTCTTCCCTCTAGACGCCCGGATCAAGAAGAGCAAGAAGAACAGCGTGACCAAGTTCAAGGTGCGGTGCAAGAGCCACCTGTACACGCTGGTGCTCAAAGACTCCGACAAGGCCGAGAAGCTGAAGCAGAGCCTACCGCCGAGTACGTGACCGAGAGGGGAAAATGCGTCCTGTTTGTGAGAGGGCGAAATGTGTCCTTACAAGAAGAAACCTGCTAACTTTTCATGCAGACCTGACCGTCACCGAGGTCAGCAAGAAGGACAAGAAGAAGTCGACATAAATGGGGAACGAGGAAGCTTGAAAGTGCCTTTTGCGAACCGACATGGGACGACGGGTCTCTCATGATTTTTGTTCGAACCAAGCATACAGGAACAGGGAATACAATAAAAACATTTGAAAGAAGCACGTCGCCGACCAGGGGCCCGAACAGAAGACAGCACGGAGACCAGTTGGGATGAAGAGAAAGATGAAGGGCACCACCTCGGAAGGACCACCCCGACGTCAATAATGTCTTCAGCCTGTCAACGCAAACCGTCGGTAGTACGCCGTTGCGAGACTGTCTGCCAAGCTGGGAAAGCCACCGTATCATGTTGGGCCTTGGGCAAACACCTTGTGCGCCTCCGGGTTGCTGCGCAGCTTGGCGAGGCGATCGCAGCCTTGTGTCAGATGACAGCCTTGTGCCGGATGACAGCGACCTGGCCTGATGGTGAAGCTCGTAGTCGACCACGCTTGGGTAGCAAACTGCTGTCGTTCACACGGACGCTGGCGAGAACTCTGCAAAAGAACTACAGGACCCAGCTGCGGCGATATAAATTCTTGAAGGACAGCCGTGAGGCGCGAGGACTTACTACAACGTCTGCGCTTCCGGACAGCCGTCACACGCCACTTCACAACCGCTTACCTGTTTCGGTGGCCCAAGAGATAGAATACGTTATCCTCGTGAGGCTCGTGGTGTTGTCGAGGAGGACAGTGACGGCTTCGCAGGTCACGTGCCGAGGACCCCTGACGAATTTTCTCTTACGCATTGTTACACCACTAGACGAATGCGTCCCTTGCAGAATCCGGCCTAACCGTCGATTGGCCCTGCGCCAGCCAGCAAAGCCAAGAAATAGTCCCAACAAGTTCACCTGGATTGCTCCCGTCGCCACTCATCTCTCCTTCCGCTGCCATTGTTTGCATTGCTCCCCTCCCCGTTCGCATTCAGCAGTCCGGGCGTCTCGGCTCCCATCGGGCGCCCTCTGTCGTCCTCTTGTATCTCCTGTGCGACAAGTCTGTGTCAATGGGACTGGCCGCGGCCTTGACCGTTTCTCTTTCGTCAACATGTCCACCAAGGACGAACCTAAGGCCGCGTCCGCCGCAATAGCAGCCACCACAGAGGCGCTCGCCCGCTACAGGATGAACCGGAAAGCGTCCAGCCCCATGATGCCGGCCTTTATGGTCTCGGCTCCTGGCAAGGTCATTGTCTTTGGCGAGCATGCCGTCGTGCACGGCAAGGTTGGTCTCCCCCCCCTGGCGTCGACGCCATCTGACAAGAAAACGCTGACATGACCGCATCGCGCAGGCTGCCATTGCTGCTGCCATCTCTCTGCGATCGTATCTCCTCGTCACCTCGCTCTCCAAGTCGAAGCGCACCGTCACGCTCCGGTTTCCCGACATCGACATGGACCACTCCTGGAACATTGACGAGCTGCCGTGGGCGGTGTTTTCCCAGTCGGGCAAGAAAAAGTTCTACTACGACCTGGTCACGTCACTGGACCAGGACCTCCTCGACGCGATCGAGCCGCATCTGGCCAGTGTGTCGCCGCTCAAGTCCGAGCACGAGCGTAAGGTGCACCACGCCTCGGCCTTGTCGTTCCTCTACCTCTTCTTGTCGCTGGGGTCGCAAAAGTTCCCCGGCTGCATCTACACGCTGCGCTCTACCATCCCTATCGGTTCGGGCCTCGGCAGCAGCGCGTCCATTGCCGTCTGCATGTCGACCGCGCTCCTGCTGCAGCTGCGCACGCTGTCGGGGCCGCATCCGGACCAGCCGGCCGACGAGGCGCGGCTGCAGATCGAGCGCATCAACCGCTGGGCCTTTGTGGCCGAGTTGTGCATCCACGGCAACCCATCGGGAGTCGACAACACCGTGGCCACGCAGGGCAAGGCCGTCATCTTCCAGCGGACAGACTACAACAAACCGCCGATGGTGCGGTCGCTGTGGAACTTCCCCGAGCTGCCGTTACTCTTGGTGGATACGAACCAGCCAAAGTCAACGAAAGTCGAGGTTGCCAAGGTGGCGCGGCTGAGGAAGCTGCAGCCCGACGTGGTCTCCAACATTCTCAACGCCATCGACGCTGTGTCACGAAGCGCCATATCTGCTATCGACGGGGCCAAGACCGGCGCCACCGACAGCGATGAGAGTGACAGCGATGCTGCGCCCGGCAACGCTGCGCGTCCTAACGGTGCCGGCCAGAATGGAAAGGGGGGCCGGGCCGGCAAGTCAGGCAAGGCGGCGGGTAACGGAAATGGTCACCCGCCCAAGACGGAAAAAGACGACGACGACGACAACGAGGACGACGACGGCTTGGAGCGGGACCAGATGACCAAGCTTGGCGAACTGATGGCGATCAACCACGGGCTGCTGTGCGCCCTGGGCGTGTCGCACCCACGTCTCGAGCGCGTGCGCGAGCTGGTCGACCACGAAGGCATTGGCTGGACGAAGCTGACGGGCGCTGGCGGTGGCGGGTGCTCGATCACGCTGATGAAGCCCGGGGTGCCCAAGGCCAAGATTGCGAAGCTGGAGCAGCGGCTGGAGCAGGAGGGCTACCAGCAGTTTGTGACGATGCTGGGCGGTGACGGCGTGGGGGTGCTCTGGCCGGCCGTGCTGCGCAACGGCATGGACGAAGACGAAGAAGGCGGCATGGAAATCGACATGGAAAAGTTCCTCAATGCCGAGGGCAACGACGGCGTCGAGCGGCTGGTGGGCGTGGAGGGCGGCGCCGGCGAGCGCGAGGGCTGGAAGTTCTGGCGGCAATAGGAGTACGAGAACGACCACGAGAACGACCACGAGCACGACCACGAGCACGACCACGACCGCAACCGTTCCTAGACTCGCCTATACATCTTTTCTCTCGCTCACGCTCGCGCTCATGCTCATGCATTTCAACGATTTCATTCCCTTTTTGACGGGTGGTTTCAGCATGGCGTTGTCTGTTTCTTTTGTCCTCGCCGTCTTCCCTCTACTACCACGGGTCAGACAGAGCCACGAGGATACTGGTCTGAGAGACTTGGGATCTTGACCTATCTGCATACTTTTTGTGGGTGCAACTTTCGGGAGCTCAGAACATGTTCGCGGTACATTTGACAGCTGTAATTTGTATATCTTACCTCAGTAATAAAATAATGGCATTTCCAGGAGCGGAAGGATTGGCGGAAGTAGAATGCTGTCGCTGCCGGAAAGGCGGCACAGAACAGCGCCGCAAGGAGACCGAACGGACCAGAGACAGTGTCATGAGCAGCATCAATGCCAAGATACGCGGGTCAATAGCCAGATCGAGGAGAAGGAAAACGAACGGACAAGTCCCGCAGGCTCTTGCGCAACTGGAAGTTGAGGATACCTCTGGAGTTCAGTAGGAGATTGACGAACTCAATCTGGAAATCGCTGGTCTCAAGGGAGAGAAGCAAGAGTTGGAGGAGGAAAAAGCGAGAGCTGAACGCTCGAGCAACGAAATCATCATCAAACTTGACATCTGGAAACAGTCTCTCCCTCGACTGGCGATTCCAAGGTTGATTTCGTCGATCTCTTAAGTTCCAGAGGTATCCTCATTTTCCAGTTGTGCAAGAGCCTGACTGCGGAACTTGTCCTGCTGTCTGTTTTTCTTCTCGATCTAGCTATCGATGTCGCTGACATTGGCATCGGTGCTGGTCATGATACTGTCTCTGGTCCGTTCAAACTCCTCGCAGCGCTGTTCCTGTGCCACCTTTCCAGCTGCGACGCCGGTTGAGCTGTCATTGTGCCTGTTGACGAAGGCTTAGAGGGCACCACTCATTGTTGCGGTTGAGTTGCTTCTGTTTCTGGTGCTTGTCTTCGGTCACGCTTCGTCCATAGATCGTGTGTAGATGTCTTGTCTGTACTCCATAATTCTCTTTCCTTGACGGTTCTGATGTTGTCTTGGAAATCATGACTACAAGGTGCGGCAAACTTGCTTTTTATATCTGGTTTTCAAGTCAATTCCCATAGGGACAGTGATCCTTCCGGAGAGTAGAAAGCATCTGACGTTGCAAGCATAGGCCGTGCCCTGGGCCTCTTCTAATTACTCTCAAGTTTCAACGCACGCGGTCTGCCTAGTAGATACGATACGACAGTGAAGAGACGTCCCAAGGATCTAAATGGGGCAAAGGATACATACGGTTTGGTCGGACTCCGTATCTTTGATAGATTTCTTATTTTACAAACACCTCCAGCGCCTCTAATTAGCGCTAAAACCCCTAACATGCACCCCCGCCGAACGCCCTGGAGGTAAAGGATTGCGGCACGCATCGCCCCTCTGCGGAAGGGCCCAGATAGTCCCGGCCGAGACAAGGACCTATTAATCCTAAATTTCAGGGGCGTTGCACGCCAATGCCATTGATGCCCAACGAGAGCCCCACATCGTCAGGTCTGCTAACAAGGCGACGAACGTTATTACGCTGATGAGTACGGAGTAAAGCGGCTCTTCATCAGCAGCTCTTCATCAACCGGCTCCATCAACCGACTCCATCGACCAGCTCTCCGTCGGCGACTCTTCATCGGCGACTCTTCGACTACCAAACGAACGACCACCGACAATGATCGACATCTGATGCTCTGGCATATCAGGCGCGCTGCGGAACAACTTGTCACAATGCATCTCCTTCACTACGACAACGGCAAGCTCAGGCTAGCAAAGAACGTCATCGAAAACACCGACTATGCTATCTTGTCGCATACATGGGGTGACGACGGGCAAGAAGTCAACTTCGGCGACATGGCCCAGGACGACCTCGACAGAGCAAAGCTCAAGGACGGGTTTAAGAAGGTCAGGTTCTGCGTAGAGCGCGCAAATGAGGCCGGATT